>JAVKPL010013457.1:0-72582 GCA_032173675.1 Gastrolobium villosum | reverse complement strand
GCGTAAGAGTTTGAACTCTTCTCCAAGATGGTTCCCCTAACTCCACTGGGATCATGGCCTCACATCCATATGTGAGTTTGAAGGGAGATTCACCCACCGAGGTTTGAACCGTGGTTCTGTACCCCCAAAGCACGTAGTAGAGCTCTTCTACCCACTTACCTTTAGCGGATTGCTCCATACGTCGGCGTAAGCCTTCAACTATAACCTTGTTAGCTGCTTCAGCCTGCCCATTAGTCTGAGGGTGTTCCACCGAGGCAAATCTGTGCCGAATATGGAGCCCAGCCATAAGGTTTTGAAACCCTTTGCTAGTGAACTGGGTGCCGTTATCCGTTACAATTTCCGCCGGGATACCAAAACGGCATACTACGTTTCTTTCTAAGAAACGCTGTATTCGGGCCGAGGTAATGGAAGCAATTGGCTCTGCCTCGATCCACTTGGTGAAGTAATCAATGGCGACTATCAACCATTTAAGCTGACCCTCTGCTGCTGTAAACGGCCCCAGAATGTCCATTCCCCATTTGTAGAACGGCCATGGAGCTGTAATAAAGTTCAGCTCTTCAGGTGGGGCCAAGAGGTTTTTACCATGCCTCTGGCATTCATCACATCGTTGTACGTGATCCTTTGCATCCTTTGCCATGGACGGCCAGAAGTAGCCGGCACGAAGTGCCTTCCGAGCCAAGGCTTTCCCACCGACATGCTGGCCGTTGATCCCTTCATGTATTTCGGATAAAACATACTGTGCTCTGTCTGAGTTGACACATTTGAGTAGGGGAGTTGAGATCCCCTTTTTATACAACTGCCCTTCAATTAAGGTATATGATGCGGCATCCCGGATGAGTTTCCTGGCCGCAGCTTTTTCTTCGGGCACAGTACCCCCATTAAGGTATGCAATTATGTTGCTACGCCAATCATCTACCTGTGAGATGTGCATTACGCAGGTCGGCTCGGGAATATTCTGCTCTATGACGGTTCTGTAATTGCCCCATCCTTTCGTACTGGCGAGCTTGGATAATATGTCCGCCCTGTTATTTGCGTTCCTTGGGATGTGGCTGATTTCCACCTCCTCAAAGTGTGCCATTACCTGCTTGACATGCTCCAGATATTTCACCAACAAGGGTCCTTTTGCCTGATAGTTGCCCTCGACCTGCGAAGTGACCAACTGGGAATCACTGCAGATTCTGACCTTCCGGGCTCCAAGCTCTTTAGCCTGGAGCAAGCCGGCTATGAAGGCTTCATACTCCGCCTGATTGTTCGAGGTCTCAAAATCCATTTTCATGGAATATTCAACCGCTACTCCGTCCGGATTCTCGATAATGACCCCGGCTCCACTTCCCTTTGAATTAGAGGATCCATCCACATATATGGTCCATTTATCCAAATTGTCAGGAGAGATATTGGGTGCCGAGGTTAATTCGCGGACAAAGTCAGCCAGAGCTTGTGATTTGATTGCCTTTCGGTTCTCAAATGTGATGTCGAACGCGGATAGTTCGATGGCCCAGCTCATCATTCTGCCTGCTAAGTCCGGCTTGTGCAGTATCTGTCGTATTGGGAAATCGGACCGAACCAGGATCTTGTGAGCCTGGAAGTATGGTCGAAGTCGGCGGGCTGAAGTGAGGAGTGCAAAAGCTATCTTTTCTAACCGCTGGTACCGCAGTTCGGCTCCTTGTAAGAGTCGGCTTACAAAGTAGATGGGTTGTTGGCCTTCATCGTCTTCTCGCACCAGGACCGAGCTGACCGCCAACTCCCCAACTGACAAGTAAAGGATTAAAGTTTCTTGTTCTTTGGGTTTGGCCAGAATGGGTGGAGAAGATAATCTCCTCTTAATCTCCTGGAATGCGACTTCGCAATCTGTACTCCATCCGTACTGCACTTCCTTTCGCAGCAGTTTAAAGAAAGGAAGGGCTGTCTCTGCTGACCGGGGTAAGAAACGGGTGAGGGATGCCAGCCTTCCCGTCAATTGCTGTATTTCTTTCTTATTTTTCGGGGCCGTCATCTGCAATATGGCTCCACATTTATCCGGGTTGGCTTCTATACCCCGGTGTGTTAACATGAAGCCCAGAAATTTTCCTGCAAAAACTCCAAAAGCACACTTTGCTGGATTCAAACGAATGCGGTGTTGTCGTAATTTGCCAAATGTTTGTTCCAAGTCCTGAATATGTGCTTCCATGCCGGCTGATTTGACAATCATATCATCAATGTATACCTCCACGTTTTTACCCAACTGATCCGAGAAGACCTGGTTCATCATCCTCTGATACGTGGCTCCGGAATTTTTCAGCCCAAATGGCATGACGTTATAGCAGTAATTGGCTTTCTCAGCAATAAACGCAGTTTTTTCCTGGTCATCAGGATGTAATGGGATTTGGTTGTAACCGGAGTATGCGTCCATAAAGGACAGCATCCGGAAACCAGATGAGCTATCGACCAATTGATCAATGTTCGGCATTGGGTATGCATCTTTAGGACATACCTTGTTTAGGTCTGTGTAGTCGGTGCACACTCGCCATTTCCCGCTTGGCTTCTTTACCATCACCACATTAGATAACCAAGTCGTATATTGTATTTCTCTAATGAACCCTGCTTCTAGTAGTTCTTTTACATGATCTTCCAGCACTTGACGTCGCTCCGAGCTGAGATTTCGCTTCTTTTGGGCTACCGGCTTTGAGCCCGGATACACAGAAAGTTTGTGGCAACAAAAACTCGGGTCCACCCCAGGGATGTCAGATGACCTCCACGCGAAAACATCGTGGTTACGGCCCAGACATGCAACCAGGCTCTGCTTGTCGTCTGTATCGAGGTCCTTGCCTATTTTAGTATCCTGCCCCGGTTCTCCAATATTTATAGTTTCCAGCTCACCCTCTGGTTCTGGTCGTGGCATCTGCTCCTCATCTCGCATATCAAAGTCGACCATGTTAACCGATCTGTGTGGAGGGGGCTTGTTACCCGGCTGGCTGATTCCAGTAGAAATGCTGGGATCCCTTGTCACCATTCGAACAGATCTGAAATAGCAATCCCTAGACTCCTTCTGGTCTCCAGCTATAGTGAGCACCGTACCCTGTTTAGAAATCATTTTGAGCTTTTGGTGCTTGGTGGACACCAACATGTCCCAATCGTGGATGGTCGGCCTCCCCAGGATCATGTTGTACTCCGAAGGGAAGTCGGCCACGATGAATCTCACCCTTTCGGATCTGTATGCCTCCTTGGTGCCTAATGTCAACCGCAAATCAATGTACCCTTTGGGTATGGTGTCTTGCCCATTAAAAGCAATTAAGGCTGTGTTACAGGGCCTGAGATCTTCTTCGTCAAGATTCATTTTTTTAAAGGCCTGCCATAGGATGACGTCAGCGCAGCTTCCATTATCTAAGAAGATTTTTTTGACCTTGCAGTTCACCAACGTCCCAGTGATGACCAACCCGTCTACGTGGCCTGGTATCACGTCGTCCAATTCTTTCCTTGTGAAATATAGTAACGGTGGTTCTGGCTCTTCTTCTTTGAACCTAGGACGCTCTCGGATGGAGAGCACCTCCCTGAGGTACTTTCGCCGGGCATTCATAGTATCGCCGCCTCCACCAAACGCGCCACTAATAACATTGCATTCGAATTCCGGCTCCTGGAATTCGTCATCATCGCGAGCTTGCTTATTGCTGCGATTGTCCTCTTTAAATTTTTTATTCTCATTAGACTGATTGACAAATTTGCCTCCTCTCCTCTTCCGATTCCTCCATCCCTGAGTGCGGATGAGGTATTGACGCAATTTTCCTTCCCGGATATATTTCTCAATGGCATCCCGAAGGTCCCAGCATTCATCTGTAGAATGCCCTGGGCCGTCATGGAATGCACAGTACCGTGATTGGTCCAGGCCGGCTGGATGCTGTAATGGCCGGGGTTTTTCGACGGTCTTCATCTCGGTGGAGGCCACCTCGCGCCAAATCTGCGATCGAGGAGCGTTCAACGGAGCATATTTCTCATACCGCCCTCGAGTTGGGAACCGTTCTTCTGGCTTTTTCCCCCGCGAGTCTCCTGGCTTTCTGGGCCCCGGCTTGTCTGATTGACCCGGATGATTTCTCTGGTCCACATTCTCTAGCTCCATCTGTTCGAGTTCTAAATATTTCTTAGAACGCGTGTTGAATTCGACCAAGGTCCGGGGTGGGTCCTTATAGATCGACTTCGCCAGTCTAGAGCTCCCATGTAGGCCGGCAATCACCAGATGTAAATGAACATTTTCGGATAATCCAGGCACCTGTAGGGCAGCAAGTTTGAATCGATCGAGGTACCTTTGCAGTGTCTCTCCGGGTTGCTGTTTGATTTTGCCCAAGGCAAATTCTGATTTTGGTTGTTTCTTGCTGGTGGCAAAGTTCAACAAGAATCGCCCTCCGAATTCTTCGAAAGATCGGATGGATCCCGCCGGTAAGGATGAAAACCATGTCTGTGCCGCCCCCGTTAATGTCGTTGCAAAGAGCCTAGTAATCAAAGGCTCTTCGATGCCCTTGATATACATAGCCGTGTCAAATGCATCCAGATGTACCTGCGGATCTTGGGTGCCATCATATTTGATCAGTTCGGATAGGTTTAAGTTGTCTGGATAGGGAGCCTCCACTATTTCATTTGAGAAGGGACTGTCATTGTACAACCCCCTGTTGTATTTCCTCCTGTATATTCCGGCAACGTTATCCGGGCTGCGTTGCAGGGGTCGGTGCATTGCAGCCGCGTCACCACTTGCTTGCCCATCTTGTGTATTTAAATGCCTAGGCCTCCGAGTTGTCTGGTTAAGACCCAGATCTGCTTGCTCTACTGGCCGTGGTCTTTGCAGGCCGAATCTCGGTACCCCCATTGTTGAATTTGGGTTCATAGGGATTCCGGTAGGGGCAATCTCCACCTGTTGCCGATCTTCTATGCGAGGGTTTGAACGGCGTAGATCTGTGACTACGCGATCAACAGCTCTGACTGGATCTGGGCTAGTCATCTGCCGGATCCGGGCCTCTAGCTCGTGGATCTGCCTTGCATCCGCCTGTCTCTGCAGCTCGCTCCGGCGCTCCCACTCCTCCATCCGGCGCAGGAGGGCATCCATGGCCAGATTCGGGCCTTGTCGGCCAGGTTCATCGATGGGCTGCAACCCCTGCATATATGGTGCATCAGGGTTGCAGGCTGGAGTGGATTCGGAGTCGGAGTGTACCTCACTAATGTGCACGGCATCTGGATCTGGGTCTGCAGGCTGGAGTGCTGCTTCCCGATCCTCCTCCTGATTGGATGTCAGAGGGGGACGGAAACCACTCCTTGTGGCTCTCACCATTGCTCTTTTTGATAATTCGTGGGTTCGATTCCCACAGACGGCGCCAATGTTCTGCCTGTTGGCAGATGTGTCCAACGTAGGTTGGATGATTGATCTTGGATACGAGTGTTTCTCTCTAGATGCCTATAGATTAGGTATCTGGGAGGAACGTGGATCACTGACACTGACCTAGGCGTATGCCTTCAAGGTGTGTGTGTGATCTACAGTGTTTGGGATTAGAAAATGTGTACCTTACTGCTCTGCTTTACCTGCCTTATATAGCCCGGCTCTAGGGTTTGGTGGCTGGCCGAGGTGCAATGTGGGCTTCGGGCCGAGGTGCATAGTGGGCCTAGGTCTAGCCCATAACAGGCGGTGTGGGTATTCCTCACACTTCCACTTCCCCGTTGGGGCCAATACAACAGGCTAAGTAAACTATCACTCATAAATTTAAATTTATATTAATGTTTCCTTTAAGCATCTTTGTACAAACTTTTTAATCATTAACAACTTTTCCTTTTGTAGGCTCCATCCCTTGCAAGCGAGGTCGGAGATGCTGCTTCAACACTTCAACCAGAATGGGGGACTTGTGATCCACAGACCGGGTGTATATGGGTTCACCCTTTAGGCACCACGGAGTAAGTTTTAATTGTTAGTAATGATGTATTAATATGACTTCATGCCTGTTCAATTGAAATTGATTTAATGTTGTTAGGTTTGAGCCTTATGATGAGATCAAGGATCTCATAGATGACCAAATATTCCATAACTTTACCCAGCTATGGAGCACCTGGAAAGAAATTCCTGAGCCTGTTCGCACTGGTTGGTTGAACGAATTCTTGGTAAATTATGTATATATCATTATCGCTAATGTTTTATTATAAAAATGTATATTAACTACACTTTTGTCACCAAATGATGTGCTAATCAAAAAATTTGGCAATTTACAGGATCATATAGGTGGCTGCCCGAGGATCGCCAAAACCTGGCGAGAGCTTGGCATTCAAAAGCCACTACATGGTTCTCTGATAGAATGCACAAAGTAAGATATGACATAGGAAAAAATGAATGGTGTCATGGTAATGTAAAAACACAATTGAAAGAAAATGGAAGAACTGCCCTGACTTTCAAAAGAGATCTGAGCAAAATAAGCTAAATAGAGCCAATCAGCGAGGAGCCACACATGCTGAAGAGTCGATTACAATCAGCAAGCATAAAAAAAAACAGTAAGTATTAATTATTTTCTATTTCGGTATTCAACAATTCATAAATGCAACTAATGAATGAATGATTCTCATTTGTATTTCCGGGAGGCTTTTATGGAAGTGCCGCCAGAAAAGGTTGATTGGGCTACTTCCAGCGAACCCATTCCCAACAGTTTGCAACTGGCCA
Source organism: Gastrolobium villosum (assembly GCA_032173675.1). Classification (NCBI taxonomy): domain Eukaryota; kingdom Viridiplantae; phylum Streptophyta; class Magnoliopsida; order Fabales; family Fabaceae; genus Gastrolobium; species Gastrolobium villosum. The sequence goes on along the minus strand of JAVKPL010013457.1, from coordinate 65,924 downwards.
AAAGCGGTGGTTAAACCCAAGAACGGAGCAAATATCGGTTTGAGGAGCAACTGCATGCTACGATAGAGCAGCTGACTCAGCAAGCAGACATCATGAAACAAATGCAGGAACAACTCCAGCTTTTAATGCAGGAGAAGGAAAACATCTGCAAGAAGATGAAGGGACCGGCACTGGATAATGAGCATGATGATGATAACTTTGCTAGGACTTTAGAGGCATACTAGTTGTTTTTTGTATGTTTTATTCTATTTAGGACTTTAGAGACATTTCAGTTGTTTTTATTTGTTTTATTTATTTTCTAGGATTGTTGTTGCTCACTTTTGTTGATACACCTTTTGATTTTAATTCAGTTGTTTATCTAGTATTTTTTAGGATTACTGTTGCTCAGTTATGTATTTATGTTCATTTGGAACCCTTGCTTTTTATAGGAAGATTAAAAAAAATTTAGCACATTATTTAATTTTTTTTTTCTTAATTCCTAAATTTGCAAGAGATATTTTAATATTTACGTTGCAAAGTCCCTTCTGCGAGGGAAATTTTAAAATTTCCTTGCAAATTTCGCGGCAGGTTCCTTTTGTTTAATGTCGCAGATTTCACAGCCTATTGCGATGGAGTTTTTATAAATTCCGTGGCGGATTTAGTATATTTTCCGTCGCAATTTCGGCAGCATATTGCGAGGAAAATTTAAAACATTCCCTTGCAAATTTGCGACGGAATAACACTGTTGTGGGGTTTGCTGTTCGCAACGGAAATGTAGTTTTTTGCGTGGGAAAATTTTCCTAGCAATTTGCGAGGGAATTTTGTTTCCACAAATCTCCCTCACAAATATCTTTGCGAGGAGGCTTTTAGCGATAAATCTTTTTCCCTCGCAAATCCCATCGCAGGCCGTTTTTGCAAGGAAATTTTGCAATTTTTTATGGGATATGTTCCTTGGTTGATTCAGAATTTTCTGGTAGTGTGATCTGTTAAAATAAAAGTTATGTGTCTAACAAAATCTTTTCTCCAATAATTTCAAAAACTGAAACTTTTGAAAATTCAACTCAATAACAATCAAATTCTACGAGAAGGATAAGTTTTAGAATGAAGATTATGCAATCAACTGTTAGCTGAACATTATGTTCATCGGTCCTTGGATATTTTATGGTAATTAAAAAGCATGGAATTTCAAATAGGAATAGGATAATGGAAGACATGGACTTGACATGGAACGACATATTTTCACTACCTAGCGATTTGCTTAAAGTCAAATATTGAAATTTGTACTACAATTCTAGTCAGGCACAGCGCAATGCATGGGAAGAAACTTTCAAGATCATCTTCAAATGTGATCATAATAATATTACTATATTAGAGATATAATATTGTTTTCTTATAAGTTATATAGCACAACATCTAACGCAAAACGATTGGATGGAAAAAGTAAAAAAATAATTCTGCTTACCAAGAACTAGTCATTTACAGTTTCGAGGGGTAGTATCATACAATATAAAAACTTGTGCAATTATTGGCTAACAAAATAGGCAATTGCTTGTGCATGAAGATGGTGAATTCGTGAAATATAGAAACATTATTTATTGATCAAAGTTGAAATTTTTTTAGGCAGCCCTGTCTCCTTCAAAGAAAAGATATTCTTTAATAATTAATATGTTTTTCTTTTCTTTTCTTTGGTACATCCAAGGAGATAGCAGCCTAAAACTCCAGAAATCCAGTCACTGGATCAGATAAGCAAGCAAAAAAAAGTGCTTTATTTTTTGCTTTAATAACTTCAAATGAGAGCTAGAGAAAGTCAGAAAGAACAATCAAAATCAGCAATGTAGAATGATACTTCTGAAAGATATACAGAGAATGTGAAGAAGGAGGAACAGGGACCATTTTTGTCACTGTTGTCAAAAAAAAAATTACCAGACTGTCACGTCAACAGTGAATTTCGCCAAAATATCACGTGACATATTTTGCTATACTGTGTAGCGAAATATGTTTGCAAGTAATTCGCTACATATTGTAGCAAAATATGCTACGTCAGAATGCTCATAACCAAAAAGTGTCACGTGTCAAAATTGTTGAAATTCGCTACATAGCATAGCGAATTTCAACAATTTTGACACATGACACTTTTTGGTTCTGACGTGGCATATTTTGCTACATTGTGTAGTGAATTATTTGCATATATATTTCGCTACACAGTGTAACGAAATATATATTTTGATAAAATTTATTATTGACGTGACAATTTGATAATTTTTTTTGTCAAACAATGACACTTTGTTTACTATTCCGAAGGAAATGGGATTTTCATCTTCTCCAGACTCTGCATATTATCCCAGCATAGCCCTGAAATACTTGAAATGTCAGTATCTTTATGTTTAAAAAAATATTAATATGCCCCACTTTGAAGATTATTTACCAATTTAATCTTATTCTGGCCTAAGTTGATCACATCAGCCACGTAAAAAACTCCAATATTAAACGTAGCGTGATTTCATTTATCCTTTAATCAAAGTTGACCGCATGAGGTGGGGCTGACCGAACTCGCCTCTTTCTAAATTTTAATTTTTTATTATTATAATATAAAATAATAATTTTTAATAATAATAACTTATTAATGTAAATAATTAACCCCTTTTATAAAAATACTCATAATAATTAATGGAAAAAGTGTGTATCATTTTAAAAGATGTAAAGTTATGTTATTTTAAGTGAGAGAAAAAGATAGATAAAAGAGGAGAAAGTGGACAAAAAAATATAAAGGTACGGGTCCCACATCTTTGTGAGATATAAGCTGTGTCAATTAAAAGGACAAACACTTCTCCCATAATTAATTCATCTTATTAATCTTAATAACTTGGTTTTTCCATTTTTCTTATGTTGCTCGAAAAAATAATCTCTTACAAAAAAAACTATGTACTATGAGTAATATATATTTATAGAGTTCGATTTTTCTATTGTCAATGTAGATAACTTATCTACATTAAGCTCAAAATAATGTTGTTTTGAGGCTGAAATCACGTTATTTTTGTAATTATATATATTTCAGGGTTATAATAGTCTTATTAATTATGATTTTTTAATTTTTAACCCAAAATGACGTCATTTTGAAACGAATGTAGATAACTTATCTATATTCACCGTAGAAATATTAAAGCCATACTTATAACGGTAAAATATATAATTTCTTTCTTTCCATTACGTCAGTCAACAATAATTGAATAGAGAAAAATTAACTTTAATATTATAATTATAATTATATATATATATATATATATATATATATATATATATATATATATATTTTGCATGAGATGATTTTTTTCACGAAAAGGATTTCCATAATAAAATTTATAATTTTTATAATTTTTATATTTTATTTCCTCCCTCACCTTAAATTCTGGGTTCAGCGTTGCGCATGAGCCCGTCGATGATGAATGAAATCATGCTATTGTGTAAAGTCGAAGTTTAGGGCAGCCCCATGCAGTTGACTATGACTAAAACGAGATAAATTGATAAATAATTTTCCAATTGAGATAAACTGATAATTTATATTTTTAAAGGGTTTTTTTTTTTTTTTGGTAAAATTTTTTATAGGGTTTTATAATTCTCATTTAACATGAGAATTGCAATCTTCCTACACACCCTTCGGTTTGCGTGCTGATGTGGGTCCTACACATAATTTTTTCTAACATATGGGTTCTACATGCTTTTTATCTCTATAATATGAGATTTCAATTCTCATGTTACATGAGAATTATAAAATCCATTTTTAAAATAAGAAATGAAATTTTATTTTTATTTGTGTATATCTTTAAGAAAGAGAGAGCAGTGAACTACTTATTTACGTGTATTTATTATATAAAATTAGGGGCATATTATATTTACAAACTTTTTTTGTTTACAAACTCTTACAAACTACACTATATTCTTCCGAGAGAATACAAACTTTTACAAACTACATTATATTCTCCCAGAAAAATATAGTGTAATTTATAAAAAAATTCCAAAAAATTTATAAACGGATCCTGTACCATAAAATTAATTGGTTGGTACTTGGTACAATGTTAGTTGGCAATGATCACCAAGTTGCTTTATACCTTGCAACAATGGTGGAAGACTTCCTCAATATTTTTTATTTTAACTTTCTTGTTGTTTTTGCAGTTTTTGGTATTGTCAACTACTTTTCATTAACTATCCATTTATTCTTTTTAATACTCTTTTGTCTATAGGAAGCTATATATACATACTACTAGCCTAGCTGTTAGGGTCAGTTTCTTATTATGCCAGTAACCTCTCATGCATTTGCAATGCAAGTCCTTCTTTGCATGTGCATCATGTTAAATACTGAAGCAATAGTGGCAGCCATGAGTTTCACAAAAAGTCTTTAATAAATCTCCTTGAAGTACCAATTAGAAGAGAATGAAAGCAAGAAAGATATGAAGACTATTTCTTTCACAAAGAAAGTTGGGGCACATGAGAGAAGATACTTATCTTATCTGGTTAACATTTTGAAAAGTATACATATATTAGTAATTGATCAATAGTACAGAAAGCACATGACAAATGTATTGAAGGCCACTCAAAACATTGCAAGCCAACTCCAAAACATATTGTGGGGTAGAATATCACCCAAGCCAAAAAGTTAGGGAATACAGTAAAGATAACAACCCCATAAACAAAGCAAGAGAAGGAAAAGGGGTAGGTGGTCCTACACACCCTTTTACAAGTATCCCACACAGGCTGTTAAAGGGAACCCAAATAATGCAAATTCTGATGGGTCACATGGACTAGAAAGCAAACTGACACCACACATGCCCTTGTTTCCCAATTGCACATGCACATGGTGACTGTTCCCTAAGTCTCCCACCACTTAATAACAACACATCCTAAACCTTTTTTTTTTTTTTTTTCTTGAACTATGCAATGAAAATCACACACAAACTACATTAAAATTCTCACAACATCTCACAAATAAAAAACATTTGGTCCTATCTAATATTATACACAGGGATTAACTGAAAGTAAACTATAGTTAGCACATTACATATGCTATTAAGCATACATAACTTTTTTTTGTCTTGAGCTCTTTGTTCCTTATTTCTCTGTGGTACAATGGGGACGAGTTGCCAATAATGTGCATTGCAAGTGCCTGTGGCAAGTGATTAAGTGGTCATTGGTGAGTCCAGCGGCTTGCATAAATGAATGAACCACTGTTGGACCAACGAACCTAAAGCCCCTCCTAACCATGTCTTTGCTTATGCTCTCTGATTTTGATGTCTTTACTGGGATCTTGTGGCCAAACTTGTATTGGGTGGAGATAGGTTTGTGATTGACAAACCCCCAAATGTACTTGTCAAATGAACCAAAGTCTTTCTTAACCTGTAATTCAACAATTTTCAAAAGCAAATATTAGCAAATACTTAGTTAGTAGAAATGTTTATTGCTTGATTTGTATTATCAGCTAAATGAACAAAAATTATCATCCCCCCTCCCTTTCCTTCTCCTCATAAAAAAAACTACTCACTTTAAGTTAGAGTAACGAGGGTAAGGATAAGGACAATTCTTGCGTGCAACCTTATCCTTATATATTTGTAAAGAGACGGTTTCCATGATATGAACATGTGACCTTTTAATCATGAAGAAGAATATTTATGACTAATCTAGACTTACCCTCTTTCCTTCTCCTCATCAATGAAAAGATTTTTTTTATATGTCATTAAAATTTAATTGCTAACTAATATTAAAAAACAGCAACTAAAATTTTGTAATATATGACAAGTTGATGTGGTTTAAAAACTTGGCAGAGATCAATCAACTCATGTGGGGCCAGGCATAAAACTTTTAACCTATTGGAACATGCTTGTCTGTAGCTTACTTGTCAATGGGTGAATTAAAGAGAAAATAATAAGATGTAACTGTAAACAAGTTTCCATTGATACTATTTTAACTAGCTGTGCTTTCCTTCTAGAATATTCACCTAAACCAGCTCAAACTATTGTTTATGGGGGACATGATATGAAAAGAAGAGAGACCAAGTAAAAAAGAGTGATGAAAAGGGCACATTTTTAAGCCTTAATGCTTGCTTACCTCTAAAATTTGGTTAGCATTATCAACAACTCCTCGAACTTTGCTTATATCAATGCCATATTCTGAACTAGTAGACATCATTTGCTTATCAGTCAAGTTGGCCACAATTTCTGCATCAAATTCTGAAAATGCAGCCCTGTACACAATTTAAAATTATTACTTTCCTTCCTTTAAAGGACAAACAAAAAATATGTTTATGTTGGTGCATATGCAATTATGTATATGAATGCCTTTTTAGCAGAATCAAACCTGAAATCTAGGCGTTTCTTCAAAGTTGAGGTCCAATCAGATCCAACCTGAGCACCACTTAAAACTAGAAGTTCAAACAACATGCTGAAAGGACAATAGTGTTTTTGTTAGTCATCATCATTTTGTGTTTGGTGTGACAGAAAAAGAGAGTAGTGGGGGTTTACTTGTCATCATGAACTGGAACTCCCCATTCTTCATCATGATAAGCAATATAGATGGGATCTATTTATCATAAGAGACATTGAGATTAACACATTTTGTTTTCAGATTAAGCACCATTGCACTGAGTATCAAAAAGGATATGAACTTGTATCAAAACATTTGCTATGAATTACCTGAATTGGCTGTGATAAAGCTGCATCTCTTCTCCTCCTCAGTTGTCTTTGATGTCAAAGTGCTTGAAGGATCAAGAGGAATAACTCTTTCAAACTTTGCAGACTTTGATCTTCCATAATGTGCAATCTTCATTTTTCTTTGTGCCTGTTGCAGTGCCATTTGTTCCCTCCTCACTGCAGCTATGCTCCCTGGGGAGTTAGTGATCAAAGAGGAAGAGTAACTCAATGATGCCTCTATAGAAGCAGAAAGGCCTGAACCACATGACCCTTCCTTAAAACTCTTGGACTTTTTTCTCTCTAAAGTTGGAGTTTTTATTGAGTTTCTTGGGGTTATTACAATCTTTTCAGAACTTGAATTCAGCCCATTATTGTCATTTCCTCTCTTTATTGCTGGAGGCCTTGGGGACTTTGACTTTGGAGAAACTGGGGGTGTCAATGAAGTCTTGCTTGGAAGTGGTAATGGTGGTGGAGAAAGTGACTTTGGTGTCACTTTCTTAATTGAATTTCTCCTTTCAAGGTTTGGTACACGGTTACAAGTTGGTTGAAGGACTGGCCTTCCATTGATTCTAGCCACTGAAGGTGTGGTGGTGGTGGTGGTAGTGGCTTCTATGCCTAAAGTTACTTTGGTCTTGAAGCTGCTCATTATGTGTGCTTAATTGGAAAGTGTGATTTTGAGGAAGAGTGTTAACAAAGAAAAGGACTAATAATGTTAATGGATAAGGAAAGGAATAGCAGAATGATCAGAGGAAAAGAGAGAAGAAATATGAAGGATGTGATGAGGGATTGAAGGAGAGGGAAGGGAACGATGTGGGGTTTTATAAAATGTAGGGAAGGTAGGGACAGATAGAGGGGAAGTTGTAACATGGGGAGGTGGGGATCTGCCATACAACCTCTTGTGAGGGGCATTACTTTTTGCAAACTAAACCACGAGGGGTGAATGTGACACACACTTCTAACTTTGGCCACTTGGCAATGTCTCAAGATGATTATTGTTATTAATTCTTATAAATGAATATTGGTATTAGATTTATCAGGTTTTGATTCGTAGAGAATCATACATGGAAGCTTATTAGAAGATTCGTTGGGTGGGATAATATTGTGATGTGCTGGACTCAACATCAACCATTTTTTTTCTTCTTTTTTACATGTAACTTCCCCCATTTCAAAGTATATGCTGTAGATATGTGTCTTCTTAAGGGGTTTTAGTGTTGGAGTGATGGATGAGAAGGATGAAAATGCAAGAAAAAGACCAATCAATGGGTCCATTCTTTTTATCTGTATGGAATCTCAGTCTCTTTTTCTTTCTCCCTATGTATGTAATACTAGAGTGCATCAACTATTAAAGTTGAATTGGTTCTTTACATAGTATCAGAGCCTCGTGTCCCGGGTTCGAGCCTCCCCCACTTTCTTTCTATTGGAATTTATTTGTTCGCACAGGTAGGTGGGTATGTGCATTGTCCACCCTTCAAGCCCCGTGGGCTCTCGTGTGAGGGGGCGTGTTGAGATATATAAAACCATTAGAAAGCCCTCACCCACCAATTTAAGCTTTTGGGTTGAATTGGTTCTTTTCATGGTATCAGAGTCTCGGTGTACCGGATTCGATCCTTACCGCCCCCACTTTCTTTCAAGTGGAATTTCTTTGTTCGCACATGTAGGTGGGCCTATGCATTGTCCACCCTTCAAGCCCAGTGGGCTCTCGTGTGAGGGGGCGTGTTAAAATATATAAAGTCATTAATGTAGTCTCACCCAACAGCTTAAGCTTTTGGGTTGAATTGATTCTTTAGGTATACTTTTAGTGAAATATGTATTAGGGGAGTATTGAAGATATACTTATATGAGATCCTTTATAAGAACCATTACAAATTGAGCATTGAGAACAAAGGTTATTTTGTGATTAAATTAAGGGAAAAATGTTTGTCCTTGTAAATGACACAACTTATATCCTTTCACTCTCACAAAGAGGTGGGACCCACACCTTTATTTTTTTTTGTCCACTCTCTCTCCTCCTTTATCTATCTCTTTCTCTCACTTAAAATGATATAACTTTACATCCTTTAAAATGACACACATTTTACGCTTAAATTAAACGGTGTTGTAACTCAAAAAATAAGAGAGACTATTTTGTGGGGTTTAATGACACTTAAAGTGAGAAATTTTCTCTCTGTTTTTTTTTTTTTTCTTATATTTCTGTACAACTTATGTTTTTATGTATTTTCCAGGGAAACTTAATTTTATATGCTTTTCAAGAGTGGTCCTAACTCCTAACTACTGATATTAACTTACACTTCATGAAAATAATGGAAGATATCTCGAGTTAAAGAAATTTTGAGTCTTAATCCTTACAGGTTGGATGAATGACTTGTGCACTTGGATTGAAGATATGATATGCCTAAAAGTGTAGGCTCTCATAGGCATATGGCTAGTTACAATTCTCTCTATAATATATGATCTCTTCTCACCAATCAAGATATCTTGCATTTTTAGCTTCCCTTATTGGAAGGTTTCTTCTCTAGTATCTGTCATTTTCTTAAGTTAAATAATATGGAACCAAATCTTATAAAAAAAAAAAGGACCAGTGGACATAAGATAGAAATCTCAAGTCTCAATTTATTTAACTCGAAGAAAGGTCATAATGCTATAGACCTCTTTCATTTAACTTTTTTATTGAGTTTTGTTTTTTGTTTTTGATAAATTTTTATTGAGTTTTTTTATACATTATCATTCAATCCCAAAGGAGTTATTGAACTAAAATATCACTTAATTGAAAGTTAAGGGATGAATTTGATAAGCGTCACTTCAACGCAAAACCTTTAAGGTATTTGGTGAGGATATATTAATTCTTTTGTATCTCTCTAACACACACCGTCACGCAAGAGTCATTTGGGCTTGAAACGTGAATACAACACATACCCATTTTTTTGTCTACCTTTTGCTGCATTGGCTCATTTATTGTTTATCTTGTACTTTTTTAATTCTACCTAAAAGTGAAGCGGTGTGATCAAACTCGTATCCACTTGATCACTCAAGCTCTAATACAATCATATGAATAGGCTTAATTAATAATTTGTATCTTTTGTATCTTCCAATGGTAATTGACATGAGGGTCAAAATTTGGTATTAGTGGCTGGTTCAGGGGAGAAAATCAAAATATGGATTTCTTTTCTTTTTTACTGATCGAATGTCCAGATTTCAATACAAACTAGACTTTATTTTACCTCCATAGACTTGTAGCCATTCTTTTACCTTTGCTTCCAAGTGAGACTTCATTATTCCATATGGAAAGAACAGAAGAGAGATGTGTAAAAAAGAAAGTACCCGCAGGTTGTTTTTTTATATATCTAAACTCTGTAACCGTCATTGAATCCTCAGCAAGGGTGGGGGATTTTTTAACGTGTTCCAGATTATCGCGGTTCTTCTATTCAAAAATTGACATCTGTATTAAATTTTATTCTCTTCTCTCTCCTCACATTTTTCTCTTTTTCTATCATCTCAGTCCCACCAAATATTTTTTTGGTACGGAACCACCGTAACTTCGCTCTAGAGGTGGAGCTGGGGATAGGAAGCCATAGTCTTTTTAGATTTGAGTATTTATTTTAATTTTTTGGTCATATAATTAAGGGATTTGATTTTTTGTTGAATGAGAATTCAATTCTCATGTTGTGACTCATCTAATGGTGGATCCCATATTTATTAAAAAGAGAAAAAAAATTAAAAGCTTTGCATGCAAATCGAAGATTTGAGTATTTATTTTAATATTTTGGTCATATAATTAATTATTGCATTAATAATTACATACAGGATTCAAACTCAAAAACATTAATCAAGCTAGAATAATTTCTAGTCAATTGATTCATCTCTTTTGTTTGATGGTGTTAGAATCAAATTTTGGTCATTGTTATTGTTAGCTTATTTCATAGATGCCGAGTGGTAACGAACTAACAACAATGTTACGTGGACAACGATTTTGATAGTACTTAATTGAACATAAGTTAAGTTAATAGCTAACATGTTCTTATACCTATCTTTACGCAAGCATGTAGCATAAAACGAGGAAAGGCATCTCACTTTATAAAATTCCCTGCAGGTTATATTCCCTTTTCCTTTTATAATGCGTGATTGATTATTCGCTGACTACTCTGTAACTTTTATAACTTTGGTAGTTACAAGTTCTTTTTCGTTTTTTTTTGTTTTGTTTGGTACAGGTAGTTACAATTTCTTAAATACTGTATACAATGTATTTTGATAGAACCAATTTTGGAAGAAGGTAAAAGTTGCATGCTTTATGTATCCCCGAATAAATAAAGTTGTACGCGAAGAGAGTTTTGCGAGTGAAAATATTTATAACAACTAATTACATGTACGTGGAGTCATTGATATATATATATATATATATATATATATATATATATATATATATATATATATATATATATATATATATATATATATATATATATATATATATATATAGAGGTAGGATCCTTTGACACCGGTGTCAAATTTGAAATTTGACACCTCATCTGAGAGTCCTTAGATCAAAAAAGATCAACGGTGTCACATGCTTACAAATCAGAGCCGTTGATATTTTTTTATCTAACGGCTCTCAGATGAGGTGTCAAATTTCATCTGGGGTATATATATATATATATATATATATATATATATATATATATATATATATATATATATATATATATATATATATATGGGGTATATATTTCTGCTGTTGTATATATATATATATATACTTGAAAGCATTAAATGCAGGGAATCATAATCATACAAAGGATGAAAGTACTAAATGTCGGAATCATAACCATACACCTGTCGTTACTGTACTAAAGCGACTGCAGAAATGATCTTACCATATATATATATATATATATATATATATATATATATATATATATATGAGGTAGGATCCTTAAACATCTCATCTGATAGTCGTTAGATAAAAAAAGATTAATGGTGTCACTTGCATACAAATCAGAGTCATTGATCTTTTTTGATCTAACGCTCTTTCCATTTTGCCTACTTTTGCCTACATCTTTCATTACAATTCGATTACAATTTAATCCAACGGTCCATATTTACAAAATAAAATAAACCTTTTTTCTCCCATTTTTTCTCCTTAATTCCTCCCACATTCTTTCTCTGTCCTCTCCTTTCTCTCTTCCTTTCAACTATACCTATTTTTTCACCACCTTTATCGCTGACTTCTGCCACCAGGTGAACGCAAGGTAGTGTAGTTTTTTTTTTTTTTTTTTTGGAACTTATCAAGTTTTTTCGCGGAACTAATCCAAAGATCCTTATAAGGTTTTTTGATTTTTTTGATTGATTACATATATTCCCAATTTCAATTTAAATATAACACAAAGTATATCTTTGAATCCGGTTTGTTTACTCCGCTTCGAAGAATCTCTATGCCCTTGCAATCCTGATAAGTTCCAAAAATAAATAATTCGTTGTACCAATTTCAATTTATCAATTTTTTTTCTCATGCTTATGAACACAAAGTATATCTTTGATCCTTATAAGGTTTGTTTACTGCACTTCGAAGAATCTCTATGCCCTCCCACAAAATAACTTATCAGGATTGCAAGGGCATAAAGGTGGTGAAAAAAATAGGTATAGCTGAAAGGAAGAGAGAAAAGAGAAGAGAGAGAAAGGGTGTGGGAGGAATTGAGGAGAAAGAAAGGGGGAAAATAGTTTATTTTATTTCGTAAATATGGACCGTTGGATTAGATTGTAATCGAATGGTAATGAAATGTAGGAAAAATGGGAGTAGGTAAAATAACCTATCCCATATATATATATATATATATATATATATATATATATATATATATATATATATATATATATATAACTTCGCATATATGTATATACTAAATAAATATTTGTGTTGAAAAAATTTCTCAACTAATCTCTCAAAGGGTGGAGGAATGAGACTTGAAAACCGATCAAAGTTTGTAGAGGAGGGCCTTCTTTATCTCATCTTATGTTCGCAGACGATATCATCTTTTTTTCTGAAGCCTCAGCTGAGCAAGCTCACTTGGTAACAGATTGCCTAAACCAGTTCTGTAGAATGACAGGTCAGAGTATCAATATTCCAAAATCTACTATTTTCTTTTCTCTTAACACGAGAGAAGGGGTAACTGTTTCCATTAATGCATTGACGAGATACAAACAAGTGACTAGTATTGGTCGTTACTTCGGTTCTTTTATAAAGCAAGGGCGTGACTCTAAAAGAAATTATTCTACAATCATGGATCGTGTGAGGAAAAAGCTTGATGGCCAAAAAAATCAGACTTTGTCTTTTGCAGGTAGGGTGACTCTTGCTAAATTAGTAATTAGTGTTATCCTAGCTTTTCATATGCAAAATGGGCTTCTTCCCCTCATTTTATGTGATGAAATTGAACAACTTCATCATTTTTTTATTTGGGGTAACAACAATGCTAATTTGGTTTCTTGGGACACTATGTATAAGTCTAAGGATTTGGGTGGCCTAGGGATCATTAACCTTAGAGCCCAAAATGAAGCTTATCTTCACAAAATGGCATGGAAAATTCTTAATGGCTAAGGTGAACTCTGGGTGGTCTTGAAAGCTAAATATGGTAAAGGTCAAGATTTAAGAAAGGGTGTTATTTTCAAGTCTTATATGATTCCGAAGTATGGCGTGATCTTAGTAAGCGCTGGAATCATTTCCTTTTGGGTATTCGTTGGGAAATTGGTTATGGTAATAACATCGGACTTTGGCTTAATAATTGGCTGGACTGGAGATGAACCTTTGTTCTTTAGGTCAAGCTCCGATTCCAGATTTTGATTTGAATAAAACTATTGCTCAAGTGGCTCCTCAAGGGGTTTGGGATATTTCTCATATTCAAGAGTCCCTAAGTGAAGATATAGTTTCTAGTGTTGCGAGCTATCCTATTTAGTTAGCATAAAATTTTGATGATAGATTGGTCTGGTTGGATAACCACACTGCTATTTCGTTGGTTAAGGCGACTTATAGAAATTTGATGAAATTTTGTGATTCTCACGACAACGTCCCTCGGAGAAAGATATGCACTTGGAAAGGTCCTGAGAGAATAAAAACCATGATGAGTTAGCTTTTTTAAATAAACTATCGGTGAGAGGTAGAACTTACAAATGGAATGAAGGTCCAAACTCGTGTATTAGTTGCCCCAATAGCGGTGAGACCCTTCTTCATATTCTTCGAGATTGCATTCATGCTCAAAGCATTTGGAAATACTAGTTTGATAACCAGGTTTCATGGAGATTTTTCTAATTTGAATATCCAGGATTGTCTCAAAGGGAATGTGAGTAATCTTTGAAACATGCATGATCATTCAAACTGGCATGACATTTTTTTTCCTACGTGCTGGTACTAGTGGACATAGCGCAATCAACAAATTCATGATGATAGCTTTCGAAGGCCGCATAAAGGTAAGCATGTTATATCTGATTTTATCTCTCTCATGTTTTCATCTAGGAACAAGCACAATAGCATTCTTGGACACTCCCCTAGTATTTTTTATCCTAGCGAGTGGTCTCCACCGAGCCCAGGTTGGTTGAAAATCAACACTGATGCTACATCTTCTGCCATTAGAAAGTGTGCTAGTTGCGGTGGTGTCACGAGGAATCATAATGGAGCTTTTCTAGGTGGCTTAAGTTTTCATATTGGTTTTTGTAATCCCTGGATGCAAATCTTTGGGGAATCCTTACAGGGTTGGAGATGGCTTAGGGTACCGGTGCTAGAAGAATTGAATTAGAATGCGATGCAATGAATGCTCTTTCGGTGATTCATGGTAGTCATGACGACCCAGAAATTCCCAAGTTGTGTCATACATTAAAGAATGACTTTTAGAGGACTGGATTGTGAAGTGTTCTCATACAAAGAGAGAGAACAATAGCTTTGTTCACTAGCTTGCTTCTCATCCTCATGATGGGCTTAGCAACTTTAATTTTTCTATAGCCCTCCACCACAGCTTGCAGATCTTCTGCAACTGGATATGTCCAATATTTTTTTTAGCTTTAGTTTCTTAGTTTTCTTCTGTTATGGGGCCTTCTTGCCCCTTCTTTATTACAAAAAATAAGAATAAAATTAAATATTTGTATACATATATAAATTATAGGGGTTTTTTTCTCATGTTGCATGAGAAAACAAACCCTTCATACACACACTATAAAAATGTGTGCAACTCATTTTTTTCTTTTTGCTTTTTTTTTAAAATAGGTGGGACCCACACTTAATATATATATATATATATATATATATATATATATATATATATATGACATGAGGTTAGAAATCTCCTACAACGTAAGATTTATTTTTCCCTAATTTAAATTATTTTAATGAAGACAAGGGACAAGTGATGATAAATTAGACCCCAAATGCATTTTGGAAATAGTAGCGTTTTGTTACTTTTGCCCAATATGCATTTTACATATTTGATCCTAATGGATCAATGTTGCCTCTTGGATTTCTGGACTGGTAGTATTTGTAGAGGAGGTGATATATTGTTGTGCATAGAAAAGAGGCTAGAAGTCATAGAGGGTGTGTTTGCAAGCATTGAAACGATAAGAATTAGTTTCAAGAGATATATCTTTTTAGTGTGAACATTAAAGGTTAAATTGGTTTGATAGTGCTTATGATTCATCTGAACTTTATTCCTTTTGAAATTAATCTTTCCCCTTATATATGTTATATTAACGGTTATTATTAAGGGATATGGATCAGTTAGTAACTTGGCAATTACAATGATCGTGATCTATCATCGTACAGGTGGAAAGATATGTGGATTGGAGCCATACTCTGGGCTCCACTTCAGATTTTGAGAAGGGCTCATGATTTGGGCTCTGGGTAGACGGTTCATATTCCACTGACTTATCTCATCCGAGTAATGATACGTGGGCTTCCAAGTTATGCCTAAGTAGGCCCATCTGAATTACAATCCAGAACAATATCCATGAGATTTAACTCTTTGTTTATAAGTAATTTTACCTGAAGGTCGTGCAGAACCACTTCACATGGTCAAGAGAAAAGCCCATTACATGACTCCATAATAATTCAATTTTTTTTTATCAAACTTTAATTTAGCCTCAAAATACATTTTGAGATTTGCAAAACTTTTGTAGGACACAAAATAAACACGCTTTAAATAATTTAATTTAAAAAGTTTTAAACTTAATTAAAGTTATGGTGTTACTATAACATTGTGTGAGCACCATTTTTTATTTTTTTGTGTGGAGATATTCCAATCGGTTCATCGGGGCGAGTTCCAGGATTAAAGTTTTAAACTCCTCCCAAAGATAGTATTGGGGATAATCGAACACATACTCTCATCCCTACTTACTCAACTCTCTGGCACCAACTGAGCTACCATCATTTGATTCTGTGAGCACCTCATTCTTATTCTTATTCCTTTAATTTTTATTTCTAACAATTAACCTCACCGGCTACTACATTATATTTGTCCCCTTTCTTTTCCGCGTGAATGATAATTGAAAGATAATCCAAATTAAATGTTTTTTTTTTTGTAATTTTATCATTCTTTTGTTATATATAGATAGGTTTTCTGCATAATTAGTTTACCCAGCTTTTCCAAAATTAGGCCTCAACTTATGTTGATACTTTTTCCCCATGAATGAGACATCCCATGTGATTAAGAACCGACCTTTAAAATTCAATAATTCTTCATTTTCAATAAAAGAGTGCCAAGATAAATATGACAAAATTAAAATGCTAGAATATGCAATGCCGATTTGTAACACACGCTCGACAATTCTTGGTTTACCCCTTAATCTTGTTTCTCTTTCTTAGTATAAAAGGCACATGATTCTCATTTCCTTGATGCTTCCATTTGCATTATTATGTTCCAAAATAGAATCAACACAAGTTTTTTATTTATCAATTTGAATTGTAAAGTCTGTAAACTCGTGTAAGGGTTGTTTTTCCATTGTCTTCATCGATCAAGGCACATGATGATAATTTCCCGGAGGCTTCGTATTTTGAATTATTTCGTCTTAATTCTTAACTATTATAACATTTGTTAATTTTTATTTTTAGTTAAAATATGTATAAAAGGGTTTCTTTGCACTCAATCGATTGTGTTTTCAGAAACAGATTCGTGTTACTTTATAGGCATATGAACTATCAGTCATAAATTTTATGATGCCGATCGACTTTAGTTCCACCAAATAAGTATTAAAGTATATGCCCAAAAAATGAAATTTACAAAACAATTGATACGAAAGATGACACGATCAGTCCCACATAAGTTCTTTGATCACTCGCAACGTAAAAAAAATAAAGTTAAACAATAAGCAAGTATTAAATCAAATAACAACTCTTGTAAGGAAATTCCCCAAATCTAGGGCTCCTAACTCGGAAAGAGATCGTCCCATGTCATATTTAATATGATCATATAATGTGAGTGAATCTTAATTATCAATGGACAAATTAACAGTAATGATTTTATAATTCCTTATCCCAATATTTTCTCTCTCTTCTATTATCATCATTGATTTATTCTTTATTGATTAGGATAATCTCAAATAACATGATTATGTTAAACAACCAAGCAAGCACGGACACGGATATTTTAAAAATTTTGCATGTCGGACACGTGTCCGATACGGACATGCTCCGACACGCGGTCAACATTTGGGGACACACAGTCAACTCTCCGACACGTTTTTCCGACACGTAGTCAACTTTTTCCGACACAATTTTTTTAAATCTTAATTTTATTTTATTAACTAAATATAAAAATAATAATTTATAAATTAATTTTTTTCTATTATGAAATTTGACATGAAAAATTAACAAAGTACGAAAAATTATTTTTTTATATTTATGTTATGAAATTTAAATATTTGATTGGTTATATGACTTATTATAGACTCTTATATGTATTAAATATAAATTATATTATATATATTAATATTTTTATTTAATATCAAAACATGTCCCAACGTATCGAAATATGACATTTTTTAGAATTAACATATCGGCATGTCGTGTCGTGTATGCATCATAGTAAACAACATACGAGAGATCCACTCCCCTCATAAATCACATCTCAACCATTTAGCAAAAGCCAACTTTCGAGGCAACCATGCACAAGCAAAGGTCTTGACCCTTATTCGAACACCTTGACTGGTATGCTTCTAATCTCGTGCATTCTATCTCATTCATATTGACTTGAGCGTTGGAGTGTTTATCGTTACACCATCTAATTTTGTCCATTGGAGTGCATGAAGGATCTACATTACAAATATTTAGACATAACCTTTCATTATGCTCAGGTACACTTGACTAAACAAAGATAGCTTTAAAAATCTCTTATTTTTCCTCATGAATCTACATGTCAATCAAGCATATTCATGGATGGTAAGAGACGAATATCATTATGACTTTTGATTAATTTAATTTGTTGGGTAAAAGGCCCTCATCGATGATATATCTTTTTCTTTTTCTTTTAATATTATTATATAATTCTTCCCTATAGCTAGTCGTGGGAGTGAGAGAATGCCATAGTAACAAATGCAGTCTATTTGGGGCTGACATTGTTGGATGCACAATATGCAGAGCTGGACTATGTTGCGGGGAATATTTAGTTGTCTAGATCAAAACAAAAAGGATGTTACATTACTTTGTTTTTTATGGGGTGTTCATGATCCAAGAAAAAAGCAAATACAAAAACAAAAGGTACAATTCTTTGCTATAGCTGCATTATTTGTACCTTAACTTTGTACGTACAATTATCTCCCCGTTTCTTTCTTTATTAAGCTACACACGAGAGAGCACACTCGTTTTCTATAAATTTTTTTGAGTTTTTCTCTTTCTTTCTTTTTTTCTTTGAATTTGGTTTTTAATCCTTATATATTTTTGTTGTGGTGTTGTTTTCTACAGGGCAAAGCACATGGGTTCGTGTTGGAAAAATTATTTTCATATTTCTGTTTTTGTTCGATCCTTATCGGTAGTAGGAAACTAGGAATAACCAAGAAAGTTAATTATTTTAATTTTTAAGGTAGGGAATGTGTAGATTTTCATAGATGTAAAACACTCTAAACCATACTATTCATTGATATCAATCGCATATGCATAGCTTTTCTTCACATTCTTACTTTCCAGTTACCTTCTTCTACTACAAACTTCATGAACATATGCACATTCTTTAACGCACATTACTCATTCGGAAGGTGGGTGGCCGCCCCGCCTAGAACAGTCATGTTTGACTGGGCTTACACACATTCGCTCACTTACGCTGTCCCCCCTCAGCACAGCCTAGCCCCGGGCCTTTTGCTCTTCTAACGTAAGCTCCAAGGCTTCACACCAAGTCTTCACTGACAGAATATGCATGCTTAAGTAGGGTCAGGCAGAACCGTTGTTGCTTGATGGGAACTCCCCCCATATTGCTATCAATGTCTTCATTTCGCACGACCTCTTAACATTACACCACTGAATCCCCAATCCTTTGCTTGCTGTGCAGTGACAGTACCAATATCCACTAATCATTGTTTCCAGATACGGTTGCCGGTTGACATCTCTTCTAATTCGTCGATATGAAGCAAATTGTTGTGTGAAGGAATCAATATCTCGACATAAGCCAAGAGGCAGATCTTGTGCCACTCCACCTGGTCGTATGAAACTGGCATGCATCCTGGCTCCCGAGACTCTTTCATAGAATTCCAAC
Organism: Gastrolobium villosum; assembly: GCA_032173675.1. Taxonomy (NCBI): domain Eukaryota; kingdom Viridiplantae; phylum Streptophyta; class Magnoliopsida; order Fabales; family Fabaceae; genus Gastrolobium; species Gastrolobium villosum. The sequence continues at coordinate 46,558 of JAVKPL010013457.1, read as the reverse complement.
AATTTCTCCCGCTCCTCAAATGCCCACAGGGACGGAGTTGATGCTCCCACATCCATAACATGAGTAGTTAAAGCAAGTGAATGATTTCAAATTCGAGTTATTTCACGTAATAACACTCGTATATATTGAGCTCGTAATGGTACCTCGCAACTCAAAAGTCTCTCTACGGCTGAAGAATGAGCGTGTTCTTGGGCCATCGTAGAAACATAGATAGGGTCGACGACGGAACGAAGAACTCACCCTAGATATAGCTTTTTCGTACACGTTCACTTGCATCACATACACAAGTGTTCTCTAAACCGTGCAATAAGGTCACCCATAACACGGCTCTCCCACTTGAGTTACCTTAGCCCCAGGCAGGCCATGTTATTCAATGAGATTGGAAGAATGGCAGCATAACGTAACAACTAGTATTGAAAGCTGGTCGCCTTTTGAGGGGGGGAAAGCATTTCAATCAATAAGAGCCCTACTTCCCTCTTTGCGACCTCATCACTTCAAAGCGCAAACCAATTTCTTTCTTAGTCACCGGGCGGAGCGCACCTTTGGTACTTTGCTAATAGATTTTTTAGGTTATGCAATAGACGGGAGGCTTAGCTCTGGATCCCCCCTGCTTGCAGAAACGAATGGATCAGAAGGGGGGCTGGGTTCTATTTCCGGGCCGGGCGGGAGGTGAAGGCCACAAGAGAAGATCTCCCTCCCGGTAAGGAAGAGAGGAAAAGGGTGCTGTCATCTATCTCGACCAGTTTCCCGAGGCGTTGAAAATCCAGACCGGCTCAGAGAATCACTGGCGCTATTTAGCCCTTCATTTCGCCATTCGAAGTACTACCTATGCCTTCCCTTTTTGTAACATACCCAGGCGCCCTCCTTTCCAATCACTAAGAAAAAAAATACGAATCAAAGCCCTATCTAAGTAAAGCTTCGTGTGTTATTTTTCCGGCCCCAGGGGAGTTTACTCAACCCATTCCCCAGTCTTCCGCACTGCTCAAGTAAGTGTGCGACTCCGTATGAGTACCTCTTTCCCTTCTGCCCACTCTCCGTTCACATGGTTCTCAAAGCAGAGGAGGAAGGGTGGGCAGCAGGTACCACGAGCCCTCTGTCCCACACATCTATCCAGAAGCAAGTGTAGTTCACCGGTTCCACCGAATGCTCCTATCTCTCGGCAAAGATCGTGTGAGTGTGCAGTTATGCTTCGGATGCTTCGCCGTAGAATAGATCGACCCAGTTCCCGTTCTTTTCCGGTGCACTCGCTTTAGATCTCCGACACACAAGGAAGGACGCGGTGGGAAGGAAGCAGCCCTAGCCTCTGTCCGGCCGATCATTCCGCTGGCATCTTGCATTCACGCCTCCATTTGACTGCCGCTCGGGGATGGAGTTGTAGATACGTTAGTCTTAACGGATCGTTGGCTCCACTTGTTATCTCCTTCTACGACATGTTGTTGTCGTCGCCATATTCCATATGTCACTTAGTCATCTCTGCCTTGCTGCGGGTCAGCACCTCCGAAAGAAATGGAGGACTTCATTCAGTGACTCCGCGATCGCCCTCTAAACAATCAGAATAAGGTAAAGCTTGAAGATAAGTTTTGTACTCTATTAATTTCTCAGTCCCTCTAGTCAGGTGGGCGCCGGCTGGTCTTTCGACCAGATCCCCCTAAAAACCGTACGTGCGGGTTTCCCCGCATGCGGCTCATGCCATTCGAGGTGGCCCAGCCCAGCATTCATTCGCAAATCCTGTAGTGAAATTGAGACTGCTCGACCTCGGGAGCTAATTCGCGTGTAAGCAGCGCTGTCTGTCGTACCGTTGACTCTATCTATTCATTGAATTCACTTTCATTCAATTTTTTTATAGGCTTGCTCCCTCTTTTTCCAAGAATTCATGCACTTCCCCTTGACTTCAGAGGGCCTTATCTAATCTAATAGGGGAAAAGCCTTCCATTTCCGTCAAATGACCCGGCCCCCTGGCTCTTCCACCGTCCAGGCTCCCTTTCCTACCTATGCTATGCTCCCCCGGCACAGGCCTACCACGCTTCGTGCCTGTGGCATTTTCACCGGACGGTCTTTGCCAGTAGTGCCATCCTCCCCGCTGGCTGTATGGGCGGGTTGTCCCTCGCTGCTGCGTTCTGTTAGGCTATGGATTACAGGAACAAATGTAGTTGAATGAGACAGCAGGCGGGTTACACGTTCCGCTGTACCGAGATGTGAGGTGCAGGTGGTGATGATCACCCTGGGGTATGCGCTAGCGCCCTTGACAGGCACTCCAGGACCCGCCAACGCTCATGAAAACCCGGGTCGGTCGGTCCTCCATTCATCTGACCGGAGGTGTGGATAACGAGGCCACCTTCACAACCTTCTCCCTTCTGTCCTTATGTTTTAGTAAGGTAGGGCGGTTCGCTTGAGTTGCTCAACCGTCCCTTAGCCCGGTGCTCATGACGCGCTACGGGACCTCCACCGTGCCGGGGGACCAAGCAGGGCATAGCTAGCGGCATAGGAGCCAACTCGGGGTCAGCGGCTTCATGCCGCACTGGAGTGATCCAATATGTGGTTCCGCACGTTCCACCACTCCTCTGTTCATTACCAATACTGATCGTGAAACACCATGAGCAGCAGGATGTTGAGGTCCGAAATTCGAAGTGAAATTTTTGATGCCCGTTCCTAGTCGTCATGGGAAAAAAGGAAGAAATAAGAAAGAGATTATTCCTTAAGAGCTTGTCCAGCTACCAGTACCAGAAATGCATCTCCTTGCGTGCGAGATACTTCTATGCCAGCCATTATTCCCGGCTCTGTTATGAAAGAAAGCGGCAGACTCATCTTACAGGTGTTCCCTAATGAGGGATTTTAGGGGATTAGGGTTCTCCTTTATCTCGTCCACCCGAAAATATCATTTTGTGAGAAAAACTTCAATAATTTTTCTTCTCTTACCATAACTTTTTTTTTCCAGTAGTATTTAAGGCCCATGAACAAGGCGAGGAGGAGTTTAGCCTTGGAATATATAATAGAGAATATTAATTTACTTATCACCAAACAGATGAATCAATTAATATGAAGTTGTTCCAACTTAATCGGGTCTTGAGTTTGAATACTAAATATGGGATTTTATCAAAAACTTAATAGGGATTTGAAAAAAAAAACTAAAAATGAAAAACTTAATAGAGATTAGTTGAATAATTCATGAATTTATGGAGAAATTGAAAGAAAAAAAAAAAAGAAGAAGAAGAAAGAAAGCCTAGTTTACGGTGAATATATTAAGTACTCTAATCTCTCCAAATCATCCTAGTTCGACAAATGAAGGTGTTATAGAATAGTATAAACTATTTTTACCAAAAAAAAAAAAAGAATAATATAAACATCACCCAACACTTTAAAGTCTTGGGTTGAATTGGTTCTTTATGTGATATCAGAGCTTGAGTACAAGGTTACGAGTTCGATCCTCAGTGTCTCCCACTTTCAGGTAGAATTAAATAAATACAAGGTAAAAAAATAAATGGGCTTGTGCAATACCTTAAGGTTTGTTTATTAAAACAAAATACCTTAAGGTCTTGGGTTGAATTGGTTCTTTACACAAGTCAAGTTGTTGATTATATATGGTAAAATTATTTCTGCAGCCGCTTTACGTACAACAATGAAAGGTGTATGGTTATGATTCCCCACATTTAATACTTTCATCCTTTTTATGATTATGATTTCCTGCATTTAATGCTTTCAAGTATATATATGGCAAATATTTGATTGCTACACGTACAGCAGCTGCAGAAATGTAAACATATATATATAAATAGGGGCATGTTATATTTACAAAATTTGTTGTTTACAAACTACACTATCTTCTCCCGGGAGAACATAGTTACTATGTTCTCCCAGGAGAAGATAGTGTAATTTGTAAAAATTTGTAAAAAAAAAATTTGTAAACGGATCCTTCCCGACACACACAGACACACACGCACGCACACACACGCACAGAGGATCCTTTGACACCAATGTCAAATTTCAAATTTGACACCTCATCTGAGAGCCGTTAGATCAAAAAAGATCAACGGCTCTGATTTGTAAGCATGTGAAACCGTTGATGTTTTTTGATCTAAGAACTCTCAGTCTCAGATGAGGTGTCAAAATTGAGATTTGGTGTCACACTGGTATATATATATATAGGGGCAGGATATTCTTACACTGGTGTAAGAATTAGAAGTCTTACACTCTATATATATATATATATATATATATATATATATATATATATATATATATATATATATATATATATATATATATATATATATATATATATATATATATATATATATGCAGGATCATCTTACACCCGAGTAAGAATACTAAGTCTTACACCAAATCTTAACTATTGAGTTTCTGCATCTATCGGTTAAGATTTATTAGGTCTCACTCATTAATTAATTTTTAATTCCCAATAAATCTCAACCGTTAGATGCAGGGAAATTAACGGCTAAGATTTGTGGAGCCCGCAGCCAAAAAATAAAAAAAAACTTCGGCACGCAAAACGAATCTCTATAAATAACACAATCACTCCTCCTACAACATAACTCTTATAAAACCTATATATATATATATATATATATATATATATATATATATATATATAGGGTTTATCATCTATAATTTAACATGATCAGAAAAACTTTCCTACACTCACAACATTTTGTGGGATCCACAGCAAAAAAATAAAATAAAATTCTGGCACGCAAAATGAATCTCTATAATATTACACAATCACTTTTCCTACAATATAACTCTTATAAAATCCATATACATATATATATATATATATATATATATTCTACCTAGCTATATATGTTTTGTAAAAGTGCTGACTAGCTAGGGAATGAATCCTCGATGCTTTCTTGCATAATGACCACTCATTAATCATATATGGGTGCATGATTTTTCCTTGGACTTGAAGCACATGCAAGATGCAAAGCAAAATGAATCGTTTTCTGACACATTCACCACCGCATATTGTTCGTGTGCTGGAGGGAAAGATCCAAGATGTCCACCAATGATAATGAATGATCTTTTCACATAACTGTATTGGATCAATATAATATAGACATCATTTTGGACATCAAGGAAAAGAAACTCATGTGCATTCCAATTATTTTGCATCTACTTCGTAGGTACGTTAATATTGGTGAAGATAAGTAAATAAGGGGATAAGACTTTCTTTGTATACGGAATACGTCCTTCTCTTTTTTTTTTTTTTTTTTGGTAAGCAAATACGTCCTTCTCTTTATCATCATTGATGTTATTGCTTCCTGCACAAAAACCATGCTTTGAGGGATAAATTAAATGTGTTATACAAATTACAAAATGCCATTTTGCTTTTTCATTTTAAAAAAATTCTTTATGTACTGTTAGGGTGTATTTGGAATAGTTGTAAAAAAAAAGCTGAAAATTACTTATGCATATATAATTGATATTTTCATGAGAAATAGTAAGCTTGATAAGGTAGGTCAAGTCTTGTACTCTAAAAAATAAGTCAGATCAAAGTATTTAACAAGTCAAGTTAAACTTGAAATAATTTATATAAATCTAACCCATTTAGGCTAAAACCTAGTTTGTCTGAACTTATTTACCTCCCTAGTTGCAGACATTGGATTTCAATTTGATTTGCCGGTAATTAAAATGATAGTAAATGCTGATATGTATAACCGGCCTCTTAATTTTTAGATGTGTTGATTCATAAGTGATTTTTTTTTTTTTTGACAAATACTTTTATATTTGTTGTATAAGATGTATTTTTTCTGAATGAAATTACTAAAAGGATATTAAACGATTAAAAATATTTAATTGAGGACAATAGCGAAGCTGTTTATAGTAAAATTGAAAAGTAATCAATAACATTGTTGTAAAAAAAAAAACTAGTGTAAAAACGTAAAAACGTTTTTACGTGAGTGGTACGTGTTAAAAATGAAGTAAGAACTGTCATCGGTAGAAACTCCGCATAAAAACGTAAAAATGGTAAAAACTTACCATTTTGACCGTTTTTACTTAAAACTAAAGATTTAATAAAAAACAAGATTTACAAAAAAATAAAAATAAAAACCTAATTTTCGTTTTCCCCGAATCATATTCACAATATCTTAATATCTTTTTATTTGGATATATTTTTTTATAATTATGTCTTATAAAGCTGCAATTCTATTATAAGTTATGCTATGAGAATCGTTTTGTATTTTTGGGTCATTGTGTGCATTGAAAGAAGTGAAATTATATCCTGATGAGCGATGATCCAAAATCTGCAGAGTGTATAAAACAGTTAGAGCAGATTGGTTATTCATTACTTTTTAAATATCACTGTTTATAATTTTGATACTTGGTTATGAAAAATAATTTTTCTGTTTAGATAGATAAGTGACTCAACACACATGTTCATTATGTGATTTGTTTTTACATGCATATATATTATTTTGTATCTTGACCTTAAGTGGTAGAAGTAGAAACTTTACGTTTCGTGTCGTTTCTACGTTTTCGTTTCTACCACCCCTTTCCATTTTTACGTAGAAACTCGAGTTTGACAACATTGATCAATAGTCACACAATCATAATGCTTAACACAAAGTTAAAAAAAGAAAAGAAAACAGATTTTAATTCATTAAGGCAAACATGTCGTATTTAAACAAAACAAAAAACTTTATTTGCAAGAAAAGCTGTCTTCAAAAATAATTCAGCCAAAACAAACACGCATTCAAAGCACTACAATAAATTCATTGAAATTATATTACGTGGATGTATACATATTCTTAGAATAAATCAAATCTAAGATGTTATATAATAAATATATAGTAAATCTCAGCTGAATGTAGCATTATGAGTTTCTTTTGATTTTAACTCACTTGAATATTGTAATCATAGTTTGTAAGAATTAGACTGGTCATCAATGTAACTCTCCGATTGAAAAATCTACCAAATAAAAAAATGGTTTTTACGAGTCATTGGATTTGGATAACAAATATATATAAGGGATTGTCTACTGGATAACTAAATATAATGGTGTCTATGGCATAAGATAAACCATTACTATTTTCCTATATATAATGGTGAAACCATTGGGCCAATAAGTGGCAAGTCACATGATAATCTCACTAGTGTACTATAATTTTATGTTACGGTTATATGTATCACCTTTTACTACCTTCTCTATTATTGTTATTTGTTAGATTAGTAGAGGAGAAGAATGAGAGATTGCAGGTGTTCTAAATTTGATTCGATGGTAATTGAAGTGATAGTAAAAGATGATAAGTATAAATTGATGATGAGTATAACCAGCGTCATAACAAATTTACCTCTAAAATAAACTCACTTTCGAGGAGATAGTTCTGGTTGCATATAGCTACTTGCGATTCGTTTATTGTTTTGCCTTCAATAAATCAGGAATTTAATTTATTTAAAAAAAATGGGGAATTGATCCTCATATATTAAAAATTCACATGATTAGTCTATAAAAAAATATTCATATGATTTGATCATTTAAATTTTTATGTCTATTTCTTTTTTCACATACATTGAATAAGTTGGGTCCAATAAAATTTTATCAACATTAAAGGAAAGAGATATACACAGGAAAAATTTACGGTCATATAATTCTTTAAGATATATGTCAGGTCGCGGGTTCAAAAAGCAGGGGAAAGGCTGCCTAGAGTATTCCCTTCCCCAGACACTCACGAAGTGGGTATTTGAACTGCGTCGGCCCTTTATAATTCTTTAGGGAGAGAATTCATTCTCAAAAATATGTTCCTAAGTTTATTCCAAAATAAAATGTGCTATAGTTCTAGTAAGAGGAACAAATGTATAAATTGTGATTTATTTAATATAACTTAGACTTTACGTCTTTCACAATACTTGAAGTTAGATAAAGATACAACTGTCTTTCGTAAATGACACTAAAATACTATAGGTCAAAATATTATCAAAAATATTATCTGAAGTTTACTAACTCTATGTTTAGTTGATCATGAAATATTATTAGGAATGCGAGATTATTTTACAAAATTAATCCCTATTTTTACTTTTGCACGAATAAACATGCACAGTGAACACAAACATAATACTCTACCTTCCCCTAAATTTTTTTGAAAAGAGCGCAATTCACACATATATTTGCAACCACTAGTTTATCGAATTTGAAAGAGACAACCTTGGATATGTTCCCGTTGAATTCTTGAATCAAAGATACGTTTTTACCATGTTGTTGGCTATCCTAGACTTGGTTCTCGTTAACATGCTGAATTAGCACGCGGTTCCGATCAAGCACCGACTGCACTTTCCGAAAGCTCTTGTTCAGGTTCACCCACGCCTCGGTGTGCTCGTCATCCGGCTCCTCCACTGTTACACACCCTAAGCCCACATCCTCTATGAGGCCCACCAGAGTTATTAAGCGGCCCAGTTACTTAGAAAATTATCATTGTTAAGACCCATTTGATTGTATTAGTGATGAGTGTCTATGAAGGGTAATACATAGGATTCACAGGGAATAGTCACCTGGAGTCTGTTAGAAAATTGTTAGAAAAAGTATTAAAAAGAGGAATGAATGAGAAAAAGGCATGAAAAGTTTGACACCTTCTCTCTTCTGAATTCTTCTCTCAACTTACTCTCTTCTTTCTCAAAATATTAAGAAAACCCTTAACAATTTGGTGCTTTCATTGCACTCATTTTCCTTCCCACAGTTATGGCAGAAAACACTCGTCTCAAGGATGTTTCCAATCGTATGGATTCCTTGCAAATTGACGTGACTCAACGTATGGATGAGCTACAACACCGTCTGGATCTGTCTGAATCCGTCCGTGAACAACAATTCCTCCATCTCCAGGAATCTCAATCTCAGGTTCAGGAAACTCTCACACGTCTCTTAGCTCTACAACAGCACACCGCCGGATCTACTTCTGCTGCAAGCGTTCTCGGTTCTGGACCCCATGGCACCAATTCCAATGTTGGCTCTGAGACACACCGATTACGTCATATCAAAATTGAGTTTCCCAAATTCCATTCTGGAGATCCGTCCTCATGGATCACGTCAGCGGAGAGGTATTTTAGATTTTACACCATTCCTGAAAATGAAAAAATCTTATTAGCTTCAATTCACCTTGCCGATCCAGCAGCCTGTTGGTTTAATGCATCGTTTGTGGATACGAACTTACCTCCCTGGCCTGCTTTCTGTGCGGCACTCCAATATCGCTTTGGTCCTTCCGAGTATGATGATCAAACTGGTGCACTTGTCAAACTACAGCAATCTGGATCCGTGCACGATTATCAGACCATGTTTGAACGTTTGGCCAGCAAAGTTCCAGGGCTCTCTATTGCTATGTTGCGCAGCATCTTTGTTTCCGGTCTTAAGCCCAAAATTCGTCGATTGGTTTCAACTCATCGCCCTCGTGATTTTCATGAGGCTTTTGCATTAGCCAGATTGTATGAAGATCAGTTCTCCGAGGACAGGTTCCATAAGCCATGGACCAATACGTCCAAACCGTTTTCCACATCTACTCCTCTTCCCACCATCACTTCCAGCAATTCACAGCCCAAACCCAACCCCAGCAAACCACTTCCTGCCTTACCAATCCGTCGCCTGTCACCTGAAGAAATGCTTGCCAGAAGAGAGAAAAATTTGTGCTACAATTGCGATGAACGCTATGTTTTTGGTCACAAATGTAAAGGAAAAGCAGCTCTACTTTATTTAGAAGGGTTAGTGGACGAACCTGACCCACCAGATGTCACAGACCCACCAGAGGATCCCAGCCCAGAAACAGTCCACTCCGAGTCTGAAGTAGCACCGGAGATAAGCTTCAATGCTCTTTTTGGCCATCCTTCTACCAGCTCCTTCCGGGTACAAGGACTTGTGGAGGGGCATACCACTCAGATTTTAATTGACGGCGGAAGCACTCACAATTTCATTACTCCGCGGATGGCTCGTTTTCTCAATTTACTTTTGTTGGCTATCCTACCTTTTAAGGTCCAGGTCGGAAATGGAGATCATCTCACTTGTTCCGCCAAATGTGATAACACTCCTATATGGATTCAGCACACCCTTTTCCATGTCGATTTATTTGTTCTGGAACTTAAGGGTGCCGACATTGTTTTGGGCGTACAATGGCTGGCCACTTTGGGGCCCATTGTTACCGATTATAACACTCTTACTATGTCTTTCCGCCACCAGTCAGTGCCAGTAACTTTACAGGGCGACAATCCCCTACTTGCACAACACATATCCCCTGCCCAACTGCATAAATTGGCCACCCAAGACTCCATACACGCTTGCCTCATGTGCTTCCATACTGATCTGCCGGCAGTCTCCACCATCCCTGACCCCCTATACTCAACCGAAACACAACAACTGTTAGCCCAATTCCCTGATGTTTTTGCTGAACCATCTGAATTACCACCTGATAGAGCTCACAATCACCGCATCATTCTTCAACCTGCCACCAACCCAGTACAAGTCCGACCTTATCGTTACCCACACTATCAAAAAAATGAAATTGAGAAATTGGTGCAGGAAATGTTACTTACAGGTATTATAAGGCCCAGTCAGTCGGCTTTCAGTTCCCCTGTACTGTTGGTCAAGAAAAAGGATGGCACATGGCGATTTTGTGTTGACTATAGAGCATTAAATGCCGTTACTGTAAAAGACAAATTCCCCATTCCCACCATTGACGAACTTTTGGATGAATTGCATGGAGCAATCATATTTTCCAAACTGGATTTGCGTTCCGGTTATCATCAAATCCGAATGGCACTGGAGGATATTCATAAAACGGCTTTTCGAACTCACCAGGGTCATTATGAATTTATGGTGATGCCCTTTGGGTTATCTAATGCCCCCTCCACCTTTCAGGCTACTATGAATGAAGTATTTTCCCCCTTCCTTCGCCGTTTTGTAGTTATATTTTTTGATGACATCTTGGTGTATAGTCATACTTTGCAGGATCACATTCAACATCTTTCGGCAGTTCTTACAACCTTGAGAGACCATTTTTTTTATGCCAAGCAGTCCAAGTGTCTTTTCTTCCAGCACACCATTCAGTTCTTGGGCCACCTCATTTCCAGCAAGGGTGTGTCACCTGATCCTCAGAAACTTCAAGCCATTGCAGCATGGCCAACTCCAATTAATGCCACTCAAGTGCGTGCCTTCTTGGGACTCTCGGGCTACTATCGCCGTTTCATCAAACAGTATGCACATTTAGCCAGTCCTTTGACGGATTTGTTGACAAAGGACGGATTTCATTGGTCTGAGGAGGCAGCCACTGCTCTTCAACTGCTCAAAGACCGGCTTACTTCGGCCCCAGTGCTGGCCCTTCCCAATTTCAAGGAGCCATTCTCCATTGAAACCGATGCATCAGGTGTTGGTGTTGGTGCTGTGTTGTTACAACAACACCACCCCATCGCGTTTTACAGCCGCAAACTCTCTCCTACCATGAGGGGTAAATCCACTTACATTAGAGAGATGTTTGCCATCACATCAGCCGTGGCCAAATGGCGACAATATCTTCTCGGAGTTCCGTTCACCATCTATACTGATCATCAGAGCCTCCATAATTTGATGAACCAGGTGATTCAGACACCGGAGCAACAGCAATTCCTTTCAAAGCTCTTAGGCTTCAGCTATACCATAGTCCACAAAGCTGGTCGGACTAATAAAGCCGCAGATGCTTTATCACGCCACCCCAATCATCACACCGAGACCGCTTCAGCTCACTTGGCAGCTCTTACTGGCCCTGTTAGCCAGTATCGGGATATGTTGATCACGGAGCTCCAACAGGATCCTTATGCTTCCTCGTTGTTACAAACCCTGACTCAGAATCCTGCAGCCCTGCCTCATTGGCGTGTCAAGGATGAATTGTTATTTCATCGCCACCGACTCTTTCTGCCAGCTGCTTCCCAGTTAATTCCCCATTTATTGCAGGATTTACACTCATCGGTACAGGGTGGCCACTCGGGGGTCAGCGGCACGTTAGCCAGGATTAGCCAGAATTTCACCTGGAAATCCATAAGACGAGATGTGAAGCACTTTGTCCAACATTGCGAGATTTGTCAAAAAATTAAGCCCCCCAACCACTGTCCCTTGGGCTTGTTACAACCCATTTCTCCTCCGGACAGCATTTGGACAGACCTGGCCATGGACTTCGTTACCCACTTGCCTCTTTCTTCGGGTTTCACAGCTATCATGGTGGTGATTGACCGTTTCTCCAAGGGTGCCCACTTTGCTCCATTGCCGTCTACATACACCGCCTACAAGGTCGCCCAGGTCTTCTGGAACACTGTGGGGAAGCTTCATGGAATTCCACAGTCCATCATTTCCGACCGTGATCCCATATTTTTAAGTAATTTTTGGAGGAGTCTTTTCCGTTTACAAGGCACCAGTCTTCGTTTCAGCTCCGCATATCATCCCCAAACCGATGGAGTCACGGAACGCTTGAATCGGAGTTTGCAATTGTATCTCCGTGCTTTTACCCATGACCTTCCGTCCTCTTGGGTTCAACACTTGGCATGGGCCGAATACCACTACAATACCAATACTCATAGTTCCACTGGCATGTCCCCGTACCACGTTATATTTGGCAAACCTCCCCCTAGTATGCTGGCTTATACTCTGGGTTCTTCCTCTAATGAGGCGGTTGATTCTGAACTATCTTCACGGGCCGAAATCCTTACACGGGTTAAGCTGCATCTGGTTAGGGCTCAACAACATATGAAATCGGTGGCGGACAAAAAGCGAAAAGATATTACCTTTGCCGTCGGCGATTCCGTCCTGCTACGGCTTCAACCACACCGCCAGTTGTCTGTGCAACGCCGTTCTTCCCATAAACTGAGTTTGAGATACTATGGACCCTTCACCATCACAGAGAAGATCGGACCGGTTGCCTATCGGTTAGATCTCCCTCCATCGTCAAGGATCCATCCAGTGTTCCATATGGCTCTCCTTCGACCGTTTCACTCCCAACAACCTACCACAATCCACCCACTCCCTCAATCGCCCGCAGATCTCTCCACCATTCATCGTCCACAGGCTGTTGTTGCTTCTCGGACGATTTGGCGTCATGGTATTCAGATTCCTCAGCTCCTGATCCAGTGGGATGGCCTACCTCCAGAAGACTCAACATGGGAAGACGAACGCGAGGTTAGGGAAAATCCGGACCTTTTTGCAGGCGAGCCAGTCACGGTGGTGGATCCGCCGGAAGCCGCGCCAAGATTTCCCCTTTCACCACTCATCAACCCACTTCCCTCACCTGAACAACAAGCCCTACCCTTTTCGCCTCCTTCAACCGATTTGAAACCACCTCACTCTTCTGCACCTCTTGGAACGCGGAACGACCATTTTCCATCTCGATCAGATACCCCAATCCCTGCTTCCATCTCCACCGTTCCTTTGCCACTTTCACCTACCAATCCTACGGCTTTGCCTTCAGCCTTTCCAGCTGTTCCGCACCTTCCTGACATCTCCACTCCTTTGGTCACACGTGCCCCATCTCCAATTAATGTTCCCAACCACCTCAGGGACAAGGCGGGTCTTCAACGGGGAGGGGATGTTACACACCCTAAGCCCACATCCTCTATGAGGCCCACCAGAGTTATCAAGCGGCCCAGTTACTTAGAAAATTATCATTGTTAAGACCCATTTGATTGTATTAGTGATGAGTGTCTATGAAGGGTAATACATAGGATTCACAGGGAATAGTCACCTGGAGTCTGTTAGAAAATTGTTAGAAAAAGTATTAAAAAGAGGAATGAATGAGAAAAAGGCATGAAAAGTTTGACACCTTCTCTCTTCTGAATTCTTCTCTCAACTTACTCTCTTCTTTCTCAAAATATTAAGAAAACCCTTAACATCCACCTCCCCGTCTAACTCCCCTCCTCCTCATTATCAAGAATACCATTAAAAAGATATGGATAACTGTAACGGTAATGGGATATAATACAACGGTAGTTGTATTATATCCCATTACCGTTACAATAACATAGCAATTTAAATTAGAAAATGATCTGAAATAGGTCCATTTTTAAAGAGATGTTCATAATAATAATAATAGTATTATTGGGACCTGAACTTAGTTCTGGTTTGCAAGGTAGGATCACATGCAAACATGCGTCTCATCATTGTCTAGATAACGATAATCAAAGCTTAATTGAAACACACTTTCTAAGTCCTAGGGGTTCGAGTTGTGAGTCCAAAGTACTTGAGTTGGAATCCTGTAAACACATTTTGGGGTAGGAGAAATCCTTGCCCTCTCAATCCGGGAAAGAGATTAGTCTCATCCTATGTGTGGGGTGGGGAAATCCTTTGGTATATCAAAAAAAAAAAAAAAACTTAATTGAAACACATACAATAAATACCTGGACCATGATGTTCCCATTTGCACTTTTTTTTCTCAAACATCACTAACCTTCTATTCACTTAATTCCCCCCCTCATTTCTAGGTTAGCACTTTAGTTATAGAAAGTAGCAATTTGCGTTTGAAAAATGTTCTAGCTAGGTACACATATTTTCGCTCCCATTAGTGTTTTTTTTTTTTTGTTTACTTAGCAACAAAAAAAAAATGTCATTCTTACTATTTCGTATGAAATGAATTAAAATTATAAGATTATTATATGGAAAAAAATGTTTGTCATTTTAAATGACATAAAATTATGTCATTTTAAGAGAGAGATAGACACGGAATAAATTTTTATTTAAATTTTAAATTAAAAAAATTGCTCACTTTCTCTCTCCTATGATTTCTATTTTCTGTGTCTATCTCTCTCCTAAAATGACACAACTTATGTCATTTAAAATGACAAATACCTTTCACCAAAAAACAATTACAAACTCCAAACCCTTATTATATATTATAGCATTATTAGCTGTGCATATATAAGTAGACGTGACTACTCATAATGGGGTACTGGACATTATGTTTTTTGGCCCATCTTGCATTTGATCATTTCTACATGTTGAAGAACAAGCAACTAGGAGCTTCATTTCGTAGTAAGTAAGGTGGAGTTGTGAAGACAAACAATCAAGAAGTTAGAAACCAGAATCAAATGCATTTTCATCGCAATTGTTTTATTTTCTTCGGTAGCACAAGCTTGTTGGGTACCAAAATAGTTTGGATAGTTAGCTAAACAAAATGGTTTTTATAATGCTTATCCGTTTTAATTTGGTCAATCTCTTATTTTGAGTATACACATAAGATAACTATTATTACCGCTAAAAATTTACTTACATGATTGGCTTTTATTCTTAAATTATTAAAGTTATTCATTTATCTTGATTTTGAAGTAAGGAGATCCTTCCGTTATCTTAAAATTTTATGTAACAAAAAATTAACTATTATTTTTTCTTTTGGTAATAATATTATTATAGAATTTGACATCTTAGATAAATTTGAAGTATTTAGCACAAAAAGAAAAGCAATAAACTTTTTAGTAGTTAAAAGTAATAATATTTGAATAACATTGCGCTTTTTACGGTAGCTGAAGACTGCGAAGTAAGTCGAAATTGATATTACTGATAAAAAGATTCGAGGCTTCAATTTGGGTCCATGATAGAAACCTAGTCTAGAGTCCATGCCATAAATATGGACCACATTCCTGGGCCACGTTCAATGTTTTACAAAATCAACTATCTTAATTCAAAGATAATTTAACCTGTAAGAAATTAATAGATTATGGGAAAAATGTTTATTCTTTTTTTTTTCGTAAATAATTTTTATATTTTAAATAATATAATTTATGTCATTTTACTTTCACAAAGAGGTAGAATTCACACCTTTATTTTTTTTATCAACTCTCTCATTCTTTGTCTATCTTTTTCTTTCTCTTAAAATGACACAATTTTACATTATTTAAAATGATACATATTTTTCCCATAAATTATATGCCTGTTTTTTTTTTTCTTAAGTTAAAAATATTTATAAGGATAAGTTAGGCAAAAAATTTTTGAGAAAAACTCTTATACTGAAAAATTCTTTTTTTTTTATAATGAAGAAAAAAACTAAAAGTTAAAAGCTCCTAGGAGGAGCTTTTTTTAAAAATATTTATATATTTTTCTTGAATTGTATATTTTTTTTTAAAATGAAGAACTATAAAGATAGAGAGATAATTTTCTTGAAATATGTGTTTTTAAGTTAAAATTTCTTATATAGTTATCAAACAGTTTTTAGTTTTTTTTTTTTTTAATTTTTTAGTTTTAATTTATAAGTAGCTTCTAGTTTAAACAAAAAATAAGAGAAGATCCAAATAGGCTCTAGTTCTAACGTATTAGGCAAAGCCTAATTGATCGAACTCATCTACCCCTATTAATAAACTATTTACAAGATTTTCATTAAGATAAGTTGCCAAGAGAAACTTAATTCAAAATTTTGAAGTTTTGATTTCCATTTTTTCTAGTAACTCCCAGAAATTTCTCCAATACAATTGACTTACCAAACTCACACTCCTCTGACCTTGAAAAGTGCAACATAGTGGAAAGATTCGAATTAAGTCACAGTATTCTATTCCAATCAAGAATTTTCAAGAAGCTGCTACTTCAACCTTCTATTCCATCCACTTACACCTTATATATACATTCATACACAAATTTCCAAACACCAAACCCCCCACACAAAAACAAAAAGAGAAACAATAAAAAATAAACAAGAAAACACCATCTTACAAAACACACTTCAATAAGCATTCAATTCAAATTCTGAAAACAGATATGTCTCTGTTTCAAACTCTGTTGATGAATCAGAGAGACCCCTTTGATCCCTTCCGAGCATTACTCTATGGAGATTCAGAGTCATTGGGGTCTGAAGGGAACACCCAAATGGATTGGAAAGAGACCCGTGATGCTCACATATTCGAAATCGATCTTCCTGGGTTAACCAAAGAGGATGTGAAGCTTGAAGTGCAAGAAGCCAGATTGCTCTGCATCAAAGCAGAGAAAAAAGAAGAAAAAGAAGAAAAAGAAGATGAAAAATGGCATTGCAGGGAGAGAAGGAGCAACGGTGTGTTCTCGAGGAAGTTCAGGTTACCTGAGAATGCAAAAGTTGATGATGTCAAGGCCTCAATGCATGATGGGGTGTTGACAATAACAGTGGCTAAGGATGTGACCAAGAAGAAGCACAAGCACCACAAGAAAGAGGTTCAGATTTTTGAGGACAAAGATGGTGAGGGGGTTGCTCCAAAAGGGATTGGACGTTTTGTTTGCTGCAAAGCTTAGAACTTCGGAAGTATTTTAAGTTTGTTGAAAGGGTTGTGTTTTGGTTTGCTATTGTTCTTTCTTTTTTTGGTTAATGTGCTATTGTTCTTTTTTCTTCTATGTATAAAGTTTATGGTCTGAATTTTCCCTTTTTTGTTTTTTATACTTTGATTGTAAAATTGAAATTCTTCAAAGTTCAGTGGTTATTGTAAGTGGTCTCTGGTTATTGTAAGTGGTCTCTGGTTCAGTGGTTAAATCAATATCAGTGCTGTGCTAATTCAATGGGTTAGTTTCGCGTGAGTCCCACGCGTTCCATATTTTCTATTCTGCTAGGGCACAACAATGAGTTCTATTCTTGGAAAAAATGGAGATCTGCAACAAAAGTCGATGGAGGTTACGGGTGCTATGCGTAAGAGCATAAAACGATCGAAGGTTGGAGAGGAATTTTCCCCTGATTCATCGAATAGAGAGGCAAGTTTGGGAAACATTCAGGAGCGCATTCCGTCAGGTAAGTCGATGTCTTTCGCTGATGCTTTGCGTGCTGATAATAACTGTATGGGTGTAGAGGATTCTTGGCATGAGGAATTTGAGGAGGACAAGAGTGAACCGCTGGACCCGAGTCTTGGTACCATAGATGAGTTTGGGTTCCAAACAATTTACGGAGAGGATGGGTCTGTAAGAATTAGGTGTTCTAAGGAAGCGAAAGAGAGATTAAGAAGCCCATGGAAAAATGCTATTATCGTTAAGCTGTTGGGGAAGAGAGTGGGGGTGATGTATATGAAATCTAAGCTGGGAAGCCTATGGACTAAAGCTGGACCGATAGTGGTGGCTGATTTGGGGAATGATTTTTTCTCTGTGAAATTCTCTAGCTTGGAAGACTTAAATCTAGCGTTGACAGGAGGACCATGGATCCTAATGGGCCACTACTTGGCCATCAGAAAGTGGGAGCCGTTCTTCAACCCTCACAAAGCTAATATTCATAAGGTAGCTGCGTGGATCCGATTGCCAGGTATTCCTCAAGAATTCTGTGTAGCTCATTTTTTGAAATTAATTGGAAATATAGTAGGCAAAGTGTTGAAAGTGGACAGAACAACTTCCTTAGGGGAAAGGGGTAAATTTGCTAGATTGTGTGTGGACTTAGACCTTGCTAAGCCATTGAGGGGAGAATATATATTGGAGGATGAGGTGTTTAAAGTTGAATATGAGGGCTTGTACCTTATATGTATCAAATGTGGCAAATACGGACATAATAAAGATAATTGCCCTGATCTTGCCAAACCAGAGGAGGACACTGCTAACAAGGAAACAAATCAGCCTGATTTGAATAACTCTCAATCAAATCAAGGGGTAGGCCCTTGGATGGTAGTGAAAAAAAAGAATTTCCATAGGAACCATCCCCCAATAAAGGATGAAAATAATGGTGGAAGATCCTTTGGAGCGGATATCTCTAATAGTAAGAAGCATTTGTCTGCACAGGCAGCGGGTATCAATATTTTGAAGAATCCAGGGGTGGAAAATGTGATAGAGGCGAAAAAGGGGTCACTCAAGGAAAATAAGAGGAATCCTCTATCCCAGGCTACTCCCAAGGTCATCAATTTGAAAGCTCCTGTAGGTCAAGCAGGGACGAGTAATGCTGGAGCTAAAGTCTCATATAAACCGAAAAAGATAGAGAAGAAAAAAGCATTTGTTTTCTCCTCTGAAGCCAAGACTTCCAGAACAAGTTCCAAGTCCCTAGAGCCCCCTTCATCCAGTAAGGCTACCAACAAAGGTGACCTTAGATATTTTCCTATTTCCCCTTCTGGTCCTGTGGGCAGTAATGGTAAGGATATTGATCCTGGAAACACAGAAGGTGAATTATGCTCAAAAATCTCTGCTGCAAGTATCTCAAATACTGATAGCAATTTGCCTTCCTCTGAGTTATGTGTGGTAAATGACAAAACGTTGGATATGGATACTAATATGGCTAACAGCAATCAAGGTGTTATGAGTTTGGAGAGCCATGATAAAGTTATGGAAGATGGAATGCCCCTAGAGAAATCTTCTAGTGAAGTAGCTGTTGATAATATGGTAGAGTGTGATCAGGGACTCGGGGATCCTGGTACCAAATTAGTTATCCAATGAATTGTCTTGTTTGGAATTGTAGGGGTGCTGCCAAAAAGTCTTTTAAGACATCCCTCAGTAATTTCATTAAAAAATACAAGATTGGTTTGGTTGCTATTTTAGAACCTAGGATAAGTGGTGTTACTGCCCAAAAGAAGATTAAGCAATTGGGGTTCAACAATTATGTGATAGAAGATGCAGTGGGATTCTCGGGAGGTATCTGGATGTTATGGAAAGAGGAATTTTGCAATGTAACCATTATAGAGAAATCGAGCCAATTCATTCATGTTTCATGTTCCATGAATCAGGGGTTGGAATTTTATCTTACTGTGGTTTATGCCAATCCTAGAGAGGATGTTCGTGAGGAGCTATGGATGAATATAAAAAGAATTAGCAGGAGTCTAGTTGGTCCCTGGGTTATGATGGGAGATTTTAATGAGATTGCCTCCTACAAGGAAAAGAAAGGGGGTGCTCCTGTTAATCTTCACAGGTGCCAGAAGTTTTCATCGTTCCTTAATGACTGCAACATGATAGATATGGGTTGTAAAGGAACTCACTTTACTTGGAAGGGGCCAAAGTGGCTGCATCTGGATAGAGTGTTCAAAAGGTTGGACCGTGTGTGTGCTAATGCTATTTGGAGAACAACTTTTGAAGAGGCCACAGTTAGAAGTCTTCCCAGGTTGAATTCAGACCATAACCCGCTCATGCTTTCTCTTTTCCCAAACAATAAGGATTGGAGAGAAAGACCGTTTAGGTTTCTGGCTAGCTGGCAGGATCATGTTACTTTCCCCCATTTTCTTAAATTTGTGAAAGCCGAATCTAAACATCAGGATTAGTTTGAGCAATCTGGTCCCTTCCCTTAGATCGTGGAATAAGAGGGTTTTCGGGTGTATCCAAAAGAGGAAAGAATATCTTCTCAAAAAGATTGAGGATAACCAAAATAACTATGCCACTGATATGGATTGTGTCCAATCTGAGTTAGATTTAGCCCTCCAATGTGAACTCAATAAGGTTATGGATTATGAGGAAGCGTTATGGTTTCAGAAAGCTAGATGCAAGTGGATTGCAGATGGGGACCGTAACACTACTTTTTACCATACTACTACTGTCATAAGGAGAGCCAGAAACAGGATTAGTGAATTAAAGAATGATCAGGGTCAAATGGTGACAGAAGAAAGTGATTTAATTTTGCTGATCCATTCGTTTTTCAAGAATCTATTTTCAGAGGAAGATTTTTATAGACCTTGGTTCACTACTACTCATAACTGGCCTGTTTTGGAGGAATCAGATATCAAGGATATGCAAGATCCCATAACAGATTCTCTTATCAGAGAGATTTTTTTTGCTATGAATAGCCTTAAAGCTCCTGGTCCAGATGGGTTTCCTGCTCTCTTTTTCCAAAAGAATTGGGAATTATTGAGACTTCAAGTTATTGATTGTGTTAAACAGGTTTGGAATAGGCCTGAGTTGGTGAAAGAGCTAAATAAAACGCATCTTGTGCTTATTCTTAAGGTGGCTAAACCCGAAAAAATTAACCAATTCCGGCCAATTGCTCTTTGCTCTGTTATCTACAAAGGAATCAGCAAGCTAATTGTGGGAAAGCTGAAGCCTGTTCTAGACAAGTTAATTTCGCCCCAACAAGTTAGCTTTGTCCCCAACAGACAGATTCAAGATAATATAATCATTGCCCAAGAGATGGTCCATTCAATGAGTAGAATGAAGGGGAAGAAGGGTTTTTTTGCTATAAAGATTGATCTTGAGAAAGCATATGACCGGATGTCCTGGAAATTCATCCATACAGTGTTATCTGAGGCGAACTTTCCAGTATCTTTGGTTAATTTAATTATGCAGTGTATCTCCTCATCTGAGCTGGAAATCCTTTGGAATGGAACTCAAGCTGGTAGTATTTCCCCTAGCAGAGGGTTAAGACAGGGCGATCCATTATCTCCCTATATCTTTGTCCTTTGTATGGAAAAGCTTTCTCATTTGATTACGGACTCCTTGGAGAAGAAGGAATGGAAGCCAATGAAAGCTGGGAAAGGTGGACCATCTATATCCCATCTCTTATTTGCAGATGATCTGATGTTATTTGGAGAAGCTAATACTGATCAAATTAAGATTATGATGAGCTGTCTTAACAAATTTGGCAGCATGTCTGGGCAAAAGGTGAGCTTCCAAAAGTCCAGCATATTTTTCTCTAAAAATGTTACTCAGGATGTGGTGAATGCCATTGTGGAGATTAGTGGTTTTACCCATACTAAGAATCTGGGAAGATATCTTGGTTATAAGATGAAGCATGGCCGTGTCAGCAAATTGCACTATGGAGAATTAATGGACAGGGTCAATAATAGGCTCCAAGGTTGGAAAAAGCAGTGTTTGTCAATGGCTGGAAGGATTACTTTAGCTAAATCTGTTATTTCAACTATCCCTATGTTCCACATGCAAAGTAGTCTTCTTCCTAAGGGAATTTGTGATGATATTGAAAAATTACAAAGGAATTTCATATGGGGAGATTCTGATATTAAAAGGAAGTTTCATGCGATTGGCTGGGATTGTCTTAAGTTGGCGAAAGATCAAGGTGGCTTAGGAATCATAGATCTCAGAAAGCAGAATGAAGCTTTTCTCCAAAAGTGTGCCTGGAAGATTACTCAATGTCCTTTGCAGTCCTGGGTTCAGGTTCTTGTTGCTAAATACAGTAGGAAAAAGGATTTGATGAAAGAGGTGAGTTGTAAGACTTATGATTCTCACTTTTGGAAAAGCCTGTGCAAAATATGGCCGAAAATGCTCAATAACACTGTTTGGCAGATTGGTAATGGGCGAAAGATTAAATTTTGGAAAGATGACTGGTTGGGAAGCAACAACAATCTCATATCTCTCACAACAACCCCTCCTGAAGATGAAGATTCTGATTTGATAATTAAGCATAGCAATTTTTGCTCAGAGGAGGGTTGGAATATGCAATTTCTTCTAAGTCATTTTGATCAAAATACTGTTAACAGGATCTTAGCAATTCCTTATCCTGAGGATGGGGTAGGAGAGGATATAATTGTGTGGAAAAATTGGAACCCGAATAGCTCTATTGTTAAAATGGCTTATTGCAGTCAGACAGCTTCAAGTTCTGTTCCTATAAGCAACTGCTGGAACCGGGTTTGGAAGTGGAAAGGACAAGAGAGAATCAAGATTCTCTTGTGGAAGATGCTGCATGGAAGAATGTTGACAAAAGATAGAGTTGCTAATTGGAGTGGGGGGTCAAACAGGTGTCATTTATGCCCAGATCAGGTGGAGGAGTGCCTTCATGTGTTCAGGGACTGTTTTATGGCTAAAAAGGTTTGGCTTTTACCTATGTTTCATCCTCTTCCTCACGGATTTTTCAATCCTATTTCATTTAAGGATTGGTTATGCCTTAATCTGAATGTAAAATCTTGCACTGGAAAGGATTGGAGAGATGTTTTCTTTATAATCTGCAACTCTCTTTGGATTTGGAGGAACAAAGAAATTCATGAAGATGGTTACAAGAGACCTGAGGACCCTTCAATTCCTCTAGCTGCCCAAATAGAGGAAATCAGAAATAGTCTTGTTCATAGGGTCAGAGAGGTTATTAGCATTCTGGTTCCCATCAAGTCGGAGAAATGGACAGCTCCTAATCATGGTTTTTTCAAAATGAATGTGGATGGTGCTGTGAATGGGGAGAGGGCTGCCTGTGGTGGACTTATAAGGGGTAGAAATGGAGACTGGATTGGTGAGTTTTCGGTCTTCTTAGGCTCATGCTCCCCCTTAATGGCTGAATTATGGGCTGTTTATCACGGCCTTGTTTTTGCTTGGAACCATAATTGGAAACAGATTATTTTGGAATCAGATTCTTCTCAAGCTTTAAGCTTACTTACCCTTAGGGGTAATGACACTCGAAAGCTATCATTAGTAGCTAAGATCCGAGTTTTACTTCAAAAGGAATGGATTGTTCAGTTAAATGGTATCTCTAGGAAGGCTAACATGTGTGCTGATTGGATTGCGAAAAAAGCCTTGGATGACTCCCTTGGTCTCTCTTCAATCTCTTCTCCTCATTGGGCTCTCCTAAATCTGCTAGCTGCGGATATTCTGGATCTGGGGCGGGACACTGCTGCTAATTGGGATGCTGTGCTATCCTCGGGAGTTTAGTTTTTAGTGTTTCTTTTAGTTTATTTTCTGCATTGTTTTTTCTTGTTCTGGTTTCTGTCTTTTGTTGGGGGTGATTTAGCCCCTGTTGATTACCAAAAAAAAAAAAAAAAAGAATGTAACAAAAAAAAAGGGAAAAAAAATTATCTAATATTATTTT
Source organism: Gastrolobium villosum (assembly GCA_032173675.1). Classification (NCBI taxonomy): domain Eukaryota; kingdom Viridiplantae; phylum Streptophyta; class Magnoliopsida; order Fabales; family Fabaceae; genus Gastrolobium; species Gastrolobium villosum. The sequence goes on along the minus strand of JAVKPL010013457.1, from coordinate 22,970 downwards.
AGATAATATTGTTTAATGTTTAATGTTTAATGAAATGATGTCATTTTAAAGTAAAAAAATTAAAAAAATCAAAATTATTATAATTATGAAATAAATTAAAATTATAAATACATCATAATTTTTGTTTCAAAATAATATTATTTTGATGAATATTAAATTGTCTAAAATAATTTTAGAAAAAACAAACCAAAAGAAGATTACTAAAAAAAAAACGGACCAAAAGAAAAGAGGAAAGTTGGGTTTGTGTAATGTAGCAATTTAAAGCGAAAGAAAGAAAAAAAATTGCGGGTTATTTTTTAATTTAGAAACTATTTTTTCCAAACAAGTGCTTTTATTCGGAGGTGCAAAAGATATTTTTACATGTTTGATGTAATAGTTAAATGTATTTTAACTAAATTTTGTTTTTTGGTGAGGAACTAAATTAAAATATGTATATGTTAAAGGGGAAAATACTCTTTGAACTCAAATATTTTTAGAGAAATTAAGAATAGCATTACTCTAGTGTACAGTTTTTGTTTTTTTGTTTTTTGTGTGTCTTATACATAAATGAGAGAGGTTATACTTATAATATCTTATAATTACTTTTTATTTCTAGATAAAAATTAAATTAATAATTATAAAATAATATAAATAAGAGTTATTAATTTAATTTAATCAGGTGATAACAAAATAATTATGAGGGAATATAATTATAATACCGTAGTTATGTAAGCATTTTGACATCTTTGCACAATTAAAAATTTCCTTGAGCTGCTAACCAATATTTTTTTTCCTTGTGCCTGCTATAGAATATTACTATTATTCTAGATAAAAATAAATAAATAAATGCATTAACAAAAACGAACATGTTAGATTAAAAAGAAAAAAACATGTCGATGGTATATGGATTTGCTTATGTTATTGATGAATATAGATGTATTTGTTGACATATGTGATTGATTATATTGCACCTTGATGTAGGTGTATATTTTTTAAAGTTTGTAGTTGAGGCAAAGCTTGATTGTTTGCATATTTGGTGGTGAGATAAAGGTTACATTGGAAGCTATTGAGGTAAGTCTTCAGATCTTGACATTTATCCCTTTATTGTTCCACCAAACCCTGATAGGGTAGAGGTTATTGTTGGTATATGTAATTGCAATTTAGTAGTTTAATGCATTGATATATGTATGTGTATGCATTGGGTGTGACATAAGATGATGTTTCCCTATGTTTGTATATTGCAAAACGATGCGTAATTCATACTTGGTAGATTCCCTGACCAATAAGATTATTTGCATCTGAGAATCCCGAAGATGACGAGAGTTTCGGAGGGATGTCTTATAGAGATGTTTTATACAATACATGGATATGTATATATTATATTATTGTGTTTGCATTCTATCATTTAACATGACCACGAAAAATTTCCTACACACAACATTTTGTGGGGCCCGCATGTTTAAAAAAAAACTATGACACACAAAACGAATCTCTATAACATAATATAATCACTTTTCCTACAACATAACTCTTATAAAATCCTATATTATTTGTTGTTATTGTTTGTATACTTGAAGTGAACTCTAGAGTGAAGGAATCCTCCAAGGACTCCTAGTTTGCTGAGATGTCTATCTCATCCAGTGTTATGAGGACTCTTTTTTAGGTACCAACAATGCACGAACATTTGTTGGCAGGAGACGACAATACACATAGATTGATGTATGTTGTTGCTGTTGTCATTTTGGATATGCATGTCATTTAATATCTTCCTATGTATATGTCCTTTTGTAGCATCATATGTACATGTCTTATTTTGGGAATATGTGATATATATTTTGGGATTTAGCCCATTGTGCTAACAGTTGTCATATTGTTGATGGATAATGACTTTGATCATATGTTGTTGTAGCTATGTTCTTCATTTGCATGATTGTATCGGGTTTATAGAATATGATGTAATTATATGCTAATGTATGATAAAAGAGCTTTTAAGCCTATTTTGATATCAGGTGAGTCTTGAAATGACAAGAATCATGTATTGTAGTTGTTGTACAATGTTAGGTGAAAGAAAACATTTGGGTTCATAATCAATCTAAATACAAGGATACCCTATCTTGTAGTTCATTTTTTTTGGTATAACCTGGAGATATCCCCATTCAACCTCCTCCAGTCACCTTACTCTCGGGGTACGGCCCTGTAGGCTAGCCCCTCATTGAAACAGCTGGTGCATTTTTCATATGTTATATGATAGATTTGGATCCTTTGGTTTTCATGGAACTTTAAGATCTTTTTCTTAGCTTTCCAACGATTATGTCTGGTTATGTTGATCCAAAGGTGGAAACAAATATAAAGTATTAAATATGGAAACCATACAAAGATGGAAATAAATATAACCATTGGATCAACATAATTGATTTAACGGTGAAATTGATTGGTAGTAACCTCTTGATTGGTTGTTACAATATTCTTCCTTTTTATAACTTTTATTTCTTGTTTTAATTTTAATTCGGTGAATGCAACGACGTCGTTTTCCTATGGCCACAACGTTTTGTTGAGAATTTTCATTTGCTCTTTATTCTCTCAAGAAGTCTCTGCACAGTGAACTCAGCCTCCGCCCCCGTCCGCCGTGGAGTTTCCGTTTCCGACAGCCGTTGAAGTCCATTCAAGCCTTTTACATATTTCCTTACAAGACTAGGTAAAAGGGTGATATCAGTTTTGTTTGCATTTGCCTCTTGTAATTAGCTTCAGAGAGAGCGCTTTCGTTTTTAGGTTCGAATATCGTTTATAACCTAACATGGATTGATTAAGGGCTTAAAGTGGATGTAGGGGTCAAATAGTTCCTGGGTTGATTCAGGGGGAAAATGTTTTTTTTTTTTTTTTTTTTTTGGCTTAGTGTTAACAAGGTCTAGGCTTTGTGTTTTGATCACCAGCTGTTTGATAAAATGCTTGATCGTTACGTGTAATGGTGTATTGGTTTGGTGTGAAGAAAGATTGTTCCTGTGAGAATTCTGATGTGGTTAGTTTGTTTTTGTAATTGATGTGGTTTTGTTAATAGATACATTGTTTAACTATAAACAATGCTTATGAAGTGCTTGGTTTGTTGCCTAAGTAAGCTGACACTTTTCCATCATGCCTTCTGGTTTTTATGATTATTTGGGTTCTCTGGGTTGGTAGCTCATGTTGTATGTTAGGGGTCATTTATTTGATTTTCGATTGTAATTTAAGGTCAAATCCCTGTTTTTTGGCATTTGAAATTGGTATGCAGTACACACTTTCTTTTGATTGGTAGCTTGGATTCTACGTGATTTGTTTTTAATTTGGAGTTGTAATGGTTTATTGAGTTTTCTCATAGAGTGATGAATTGATTCAGTTTATTTAATTTTGAAGCTGTTAACATCTGAAATCAGCACGTCCTTTTTGTTGTGAAAGATTAGAGTAGAACAAAAATGCTTAGAAGAAGGCTTTCTATTCTCTCAACGTCAATCATCAGAAGCTCAATTCACAGCAAGCCCATACTAAGATACCCATCTATCCAATTTCATCCCTTGCGGTTCCCTCACTCTCCTAGTGCTCATGCAACATTTAATCCCAATGCACTCCCGGATTGTGAAGGCTTTAGAGCTTACAGTCTTCTGAGCTTGAATGATCTGAGAGATAATGTTCCCAGAAAGCAGAAGACAAGGAAGGGCCGTGGGATTGGGTCTGGAAAGGGCAAGACTGCTGGGTATGGTCACAAGGGTCAGAGAGCCAGAAAAGGTTCAAAATTGGGGTTTGAAGGAGGGCAGACCCCACTTCGTCGTAGAGTGCCCAAACGTGGGTTCAAGAATCCATTTAGCCTCACTTTTCAGGTGTATTTTCAAGAACTCATCTTTTTTAATTTCTTTTTCTGTATGTCTCTTATTTTAAGAAAATGAAATATTAAACAGGAAGCATTCACTCACATCCTTTTCCTGAAGCTAGAGTAAACTGCTATGCTTAATGTCGATATTAGGTTTTATTTTTTTTTATTACTAGGCATAATTTGCAAGATACAATTTTTCTTTCTAAGACTCTGAGATCTCCTGTAAACTTATATGGCTGAGTGGCTGATTAAATTGTTTTAATTGATAAGAACCTCTATTTTGCATATGCCAATTGCCAAGCATGATCTGTACCAAAAAGTATTGTGAAAACTTACAGCAAATGTATGTCAAGGTGTATACTTTATTGTATTCAAGGATCTTTCCCTGGTTTATTTTAACTGTTTGTATGTGATTGTTGATATAGTAAGACATATTGCCAACGTTGGAGTTCACTCTGGCTGATAGAGTTGAGCCCTTGGATGTATGGGCATTGAGTAACTTCTAGTGACTTATTTGTTTTGATTAAGTTTTATATTAATTTCAATTTGTTTGCGTATTTTTATTCTTTGATATTGTTTAAATTAATGTCTAGATATCTTTATTTGATGGTGAAGCCATGACGATGACTTGAGCTCTTATTATTGGACCCTCTCTGCTTGGTTTCGATCCCTCCCTCTTCTTCCTTAATCTATAAGCCATTTGTATGGCTATTTTCTTAAGTTTCTTTTATATCATTTTTTGCAGCCAATAGGTTTGGGAAAAATTGCTAAGTTTATCAATGGAGGGAAGATAGATTCTTCTGAACTGATTACGATGAAAACACTCAAGGTTTTGTTACTGATACCTCACTTCAAATTGAATTGTTTGCTTTGTGTGCTTCCTCTCATTCTGGTCGTTATTATTACATAGGATGCAGGGGTACTAGGGAAGCAAATGAAAGATGGAGTAAGATTGATGGGGCGTGGTTCTGAGCAGATCAAGTGGCCAATTCATCTAGAGGTAGACTGTAACTTGAAGGCTAAAAGTATTTTGAGGATCACAATCATGTTTTTTAATTCTCAAGTCTTAACTTCAGAATTTTTCATTTATTATTATTATTATTATTATTATTATTATTTTTTATATTTTTGAAAGTGTATTGTCATAAATTTCATCATTGGTCATAATAATTCGTCATTTTTGCCGTAGTAATAGTATATGGTTACTTAGATTCTGGCTTGAGAGTCTGCACTCTCCTTTCTTTATTGGCAGCATAAACCATCAAAAGTGATGTAGTATGTCTAAATATTAAGGAACAAACTGTTGGCTTGAGATTGCATCTAACTTTGAATTTGTTATAAAGAAAGTTGGTATTATCGTTATCTTCAAAATTTATATGCTAATTTTCCTTAACCTTGGAAGGAAGGTCATAGGTTCGTCTCATGTAATTAGCCTATTATAGACCCTTCCATTAACCCTGAGCAAAGCGGGAGTTTTATAGCATCAAGATGATTTTTTCCTGAATAAACAAATAAACCCTCATAGTCTGAGATTATGGTTCCCTATTTTGTTCGTCAATAAGAAAAAGAGATGTAAAATTGGTCTTAATGTTTAAGTACTAAAGTATAGGTTATGTTTTATGGAAAATAGTTTTCTCATTTTACATGAGAAAATTAATTCCCATGTTTTATAGTCCTAAACTGTTTAGGCATAAAACAGGAATGTGTTTTCACACGGTGACTCGTTTACAGGTATCAAGGGTCACTGTTAGGGCTAAGGAAGCAGTTGAAGCAGCTGGTGGGTCTGTCAGAAGGGTGTATTACAATAAGTTGGGCTTCCGGGCACTGCTGAAGCCCGAATGGTTTGAAAAGAAGGGAAGATTGTTGCCTAAAGCTGCTAGACCTCCTCCAAAACAAAAGGATAAAGTTGATAGTATTGGTCGGCTGCCTGCACCAACCAAGCCAATTCCATTTTTAGTTGAAGGAAGCGAGGATCTTCCAGTTCATCATCTTAATTAAATAAATAACATGTTTGGTAACATTTTTTTGGAGTTTGTAATTCTTTATGATGTAAACGGTTTTGACTCTCACAAGTTTTTTATGCAGTCTCTTCCAATGGAGCAGGTAGTTAATTCAGGATGAGATAAATGGATTTCCTTTGGGACAAATGAAATGGAAAAATCTTGTTTTTTTATATCATTTCTTTTGAGGAACTGATGTAGGTCACTCGGCTGAACAGAGCCATAATTTCATGTGCAAGGGTAAATTGGTAGAACTCTCTTCAATTCAATAATTCAGTTTTCTGGCGGATTTTGTGTAAGATGCTTATGGACGGCACTTGTCAAAAGATCTGGTTGAATTTTGAAAATGGGTGACTGTTTTAATCCGAATTTGTATTAATAATTTATAATTCTGTATTGATCATACGTGCATAATCATCATTCAAGGTGAACTTGGCTCAGTCAAAACGGTTAGAATTGGAATGTCATAGTGAGAGTACTATACTCAGTTAGGACAAAAAGTGGGTATCCTCTAAGTAATATATTTAACTTAAAGATGTTTTTTTTTTTTTTTTTTAAATTGGAGAGGTGTGTATCCGTGTTCCTGGTTGAATATAGGAATGAATTCACAGTTCTTGCGTATAAAATGTTACTTGAAATCCCCTTTTTATGAGTTATCACAATAATTTAGATTGAAATAAACATATAGTTGTGTCTTATAATTATATACAATTATATCTTTGTTTTAATCTAAACTTTTATGATTTTTTTTTTGACACATGAAATTGAAAAAGCAAAACAGCAAACTACAAAAAAAGAAAACAAAAACCAATGAAAGCAGAAAAGAAATAAAACTATCTTGTTCCTTTTCTAGGATGACAAACGCCAGCAACATCTGCCCGAAGCAACAATCTTAACGAAGTATGAGGAACCACAAAATAGACTCATCTGATGAAGAAGAATTCAGAATAGGGAGATTAGTTAGACAATTAGCATGTGTAACCAAGACCTGCCAATCACCATCCAAAAATGCTCGTATATGAGTAAACAAATCTTTCACGTAAATATTCTTCTATTTCAAAAAGAAAATTAAATCAATGGGACTATTTATTTTTAATTCTTTTTTTTAATAATAACACTTTCATTTTTATTTTATTTTTGATAACAATAACACTTTCATTTTCATTGGCGCTTTTGTGATGATGTGATATTATTAGCTTTCTATTATACTTTGAAAGTTTCTCTGAATGTTGTAAAACATTCTAACCAATAACTAGAAGAAATGTAAACTACGTTTATGTTTTTCTTATTGATTCGTTGATGATCCTCACGTTCATCTTAAACAATTTTAAATAATATCAAAATCACTATGGACATTATGGGTGCAGATAAACCATCAATTTCTGACCTAGTTTAATTTTTACTTAAAACACTTTGGACACTCACCTAGAGTACATAATAAATAAGAACTGGAAAAACAAAAATTCGTATTGGATGCATCAAATTTCTATCTATCAGAATACAAAAATTGTAAATTCTGAATTTAATATAGGGAAAAGTATTTATCCTTTTGAATGTCACAATTTATATCCTTTCACTCTCACAAAGAGGTGAGACTCACACCTTTATTTTTTTGTCATCTCTCTCCTTTATTTATCTCTTTCTCTCTCTCAAAATGACATAACTTTACATCCTTTAAAATTACACACACTTTACCCTTTAATATAACATGTGGTTGACTTCAATCATCCTTAACTCAAGCCAGTTGTCACATGAGACCTCAATCTTTGCTTAATTCTTCACCATGTAAAACCCTTTAGACAAGAGAAATTAGTGACAGCACCAAGAGCCATATATATCACGCGTTGGCATGTCAACCTTAAAGCCAAGAGAGTGCCTACCACGTTGCATCAATTCGTAGTTTAAATACATGCATGACTTACTCATAATGCATCAACAATACCAACACAAACAATATTGCATTTCTAGCTAGTAGCTAAAGAAACATGAAGCTCCACTACTTTTCCTTGTTCATTCTTTTGGTCATCTTGGAGGTGAGAACCATTTATGGTCTCTCTACACAAGAAAATGTGCACAAGAAATCATTTAAGTCCTTACCCCCTGCAGCCTTGTTGTCCATTGGTTACTATCAGAAAACATGCCCTGATGCTGAAGGCATTATCTCACAAAAGGTTGCTGCTTGGATTAAGATGGACCCCACCTTGGCTCCTTCCATCATCCGCCTGCATTTTCATGATTGTGCCATTAGAGTAATCCCACTACTCAATCTCTCTTTAAATTTGAAAATGTGTTTTCTATATTCATTTTTTCATTATCTAAAATAGAGTCCACTTACTAATAATTATCGCAAACATTTTCTTATGTTGCAGCTTATATGTATCTTCTGCCACAGAGACATTTACATAGTGCGATCCATCACCATTAAAAATTAAAAAAATAAAGAAAAACATAAAAAAAGAAATTTATTGGGGTAACAGAAGATGATTTCTCAACAGTGACATGAGAAAATCATCTCCCAATAATTATTAGTTAAAGTGATAAGGATTAGTTAAAGTGATAAGGACCTATATAAGTTTGACAATGTTCGAATTGAACTAATTAAATTTCTGATTATCTAGTTGGGAAAACAATAAATAAATAAAAGTAGGGTCCATTTAAATTTTCCAAATGCATCTTGTGCATCTCTTTTAAATTGATCCGTGCCATTTGACACATAATGCACCATTAACTTGATTAAGTGTTGCCTACAGTTGTCAAACATGATTAAGATCCAGCATCTAAAATAATTATTGTAAGCAATTGATGGATTGCAATTCTCCTTTGAATTTGATTTAAAGTATGATGAGTGTGAGTATTAGAGCAGCAATAAGGTTGTTGTTCAATTTGAAAGACAGAGATGTCTAGCCGGTGGCTAGTATATTTTATGTAGGATCTATGTGCCCTCTCTCAGGTATCTATGAATGAGATATCTTTGATGGTAGGCAGATCGCTTTGCATGATAATAATCGACATGTCAAGAAGTGAGGTGTGTGCAGAGTGACAACTAAGAGAGAGAGGGTTTAAAATGTGTACCTCATTGACTTAACCTCTTATTTATAGATGAGTTATCTGGCATAGGAATATTGAGGGCCCAAGTCCAATTGTTTAGCTGTCTGGATAATATCGTCATTAATAGAAAATTCCCTTCATTTTTGTGTTGTCCTTTATTGGACCTTCTAGAATATGGGCCTTTTGTCAGGTCCATAACAGTTGCCTTTTGTGACCTTTGGTCATGGGTTCAAGCTCAGAAAATCGTCTCTTTGCAAAGATGTAAGGATCAAATTATGTATGATTGACCCTACCCTTTTCCTTGCAAGTTGGAGAGCCTTATGAATCGGGATTTGCCTTTTTTCTTTATTTAAGTATGATGGTAATAAGTTTAGTAACTTACTTATTATGATGTAATATTTCCATTAGAAGTGTTGACTTGATGTGGATGATACATGAATTTTGCTTTGTCTGATGTCTTAAAATTGATCAAAATGCAGGGATGTGATGGATCAATTTTGCTTAACCATACAGGGAGTGAAAGGAAAGCTTTTGAGAGCAGAACCCTAAGAGGTTTCCAATTGATTGATGATATAAAAGCTGAGCTAGAGAGGAGATGTCCAAGAACAGTTTCTTGTGCTGACATTCTCACTGCTGCTGCAAGAGATGCAACCATTTTAGCTGGAGGACCCTTTTGGGAAGTCCCATTTGGCAGAAAAGATGGCAAGATTTCCTTAGCCACAGAAGCCATGTTGGTTCCACATGGCCATGAAAACATTACAGCTCTTATTGAATTTTTTCAAGAAAGAGGGCTAAACATGCTTGATTTGGTTACTCTCTCAGGTTCACACACAATTGGTAGGAGCACTTGCTATTCTTTTATGGATAGGCTTTACAATTTCAATGGGACTGGAAAACCTGATCCCTCACTCAACATCTTTTACTTGAAGTTGTTGAGGAAAAGATGTAAAGGGGTGTTGGATTTGGTGTACCTTGATGTTATAACCCCAAGGACTTTTGACACAACTTATTACACAAACCTTATGAGGAAAGTTGGGTTGTTGTCAACAGATCAATCACTGTTTTCAGATTCAAGGACTTCTCCTTTTGTTGAAGCATTTGCAACACAACCTTTCCTTTTCACTAGCCAGTTTGCAGTGTCAATGGTGAACCTTGGGAATGTTCAAGTTCTGACTAGGCCTAATGAAGGTGAAATCAGAGTGAATTGCAATTATGTCAATGCTGTGTAATTGGTGTTCTGCTTCACGTGTGGTTATATATTCATTATTCCAATTTTACATTTGGGATATTAATAATTGTTGTAGTTAGGGCCTGTGCGTCTCTGAGGATCATGTACAAGGAATAATTGTTGGGAGAGTGTCTATGCTGCTGTGTTGCGAGAATTTTTACTTTTCTCCTTTTATATATGGATTTTATAAGAGTTATTTGTGTTATGTTATAGAGATTCATTTTGCGTGCCGGAGTTTTTTTTTTTTTTTGTGCGGGTCTCACAAAATGTTATGTTTGTAGGAAATTTTTTATGGTCGTATTAAATATGATAGATGATTTATATATTTGTATTCATAAATTGAATATATATAGTTACAAACTTGCACCAAGTTGTTAGTAAATTTGAACAATATATATTCTTTTCAAACACATTATATGAAAGCATAAAATTTATCGAAATTAGAGCATTGAAGTCTATGTTCATAAATGAAGGAGAGAGTAGGAATGTTGCATGCGTCGAATCAAATCAATTTTTTTTTTGAAAAAATTTAACTCGTTTAAATGGTTCGGTTCGGTTGGAAACGGTTCGGAATCGGTTCGAGTTGATCCTATTTTGAAGAAAAAATTTAAATTTTTTAAAGATAAAGTTATCAAAATCAATTTGGTTCAGTTCGAAAACAGTTCGGTTCTTAAATTGGTTTTTAAAAATCGATTCAGTTCATGAATTAGTTTTTAAAAACCGATTATTTTAAGGACTTTTCAGTTCGGTTCATGGTTCGGTTTAATTTTTTTTAGTTATTTGGAGAAAGGTAGGCAAAAAAATTAAAATAATGCATTTAAATCAAATAATTATGCATTTAATGCTATTTTTTAAATAATTACGGATCTATTGCATAATGTGACGCTCCAATTGAGGCGTCTCACCCTAAGGGGAAGACGGGCGTCTTTCACGTGGTGTTGACACGTGTCACGCAAAATTAACATTTTAATTGTAAAACTTTTAAAGGCCATAACTTTTGACTCGGGTATCCAAATCAGGTAATTCTTTTTTTAATTCCACATAACTTTTCGAGATCTACGTAATGACACTTCATTTGATATGGTTTTGAGAAAAATTAAATCAATCTTACTTCTTCAATTTAATAAAATATCACTTTTATACTCACGACACATTTGGAGATATATAGAGCATTCCGGTGCAGTGATGAGCTTCTGTACATGTGAAATTAGTGGTCTGGATCTAATTATATAAATTAGTTGAATCACAGTTTTGTCATGACTTCGAAAATATGCCAATAGTCTATCCATTTATTGTTGGGGTTTATTTTTCTCATGTTGTATGAAAAAAAAACTCTTCCTATACACCCATCATAAAAAGGTGTGCCACTCATTTTTTTATTTTTTATTTTTTAAAATAGGTGGATCCCACATTTAATACTTAATGTATCTATACATATTATAATTCTCCTATAACATAATATTTATATTTCCCTTATTTTTGCTGTTTCTGTGCCGCTGTAATACTTGCTTATATCTTATTCGTTCGTACAACATTGTCTTTTCCAAATACATGTGTGGAAAAGTAACATTTGTACAAAACAACCACTGTAACTTTGTAAAATATTTTCATTTTTTTTACTGTGTAATAGCGATATATGAATATATTCATCTATGCTTCTATGGATTAATTGCGAAGTAAGCTCTCATGTTTCAACACTTTCCCTATCATATATATACACACAACACTATTGGCTTTTTCGATTGAAGAGATTGAAGGACAACTGTGACATCTCACTACACCTTACCGTCCTCAATCTCATCCTTATTTTATTTCTGTTTATGAGAGATAAAATATATCAAATGGGGTGTCATTACGTAGATCTCGAAAAGTTATGTGGAATCAAAAAAAAAATTACCTGATTTGGATACCCAAGTCAAAAGTTATGGCCTTTAGAAGTTTTACAATTAAAATATTAATTTTGTGTGACACGTGTCAACACCACACCAAAGACGCCCATCATCAATTGGGGCGTTACATGTGACGCCCAAAAGAGGCGTCACATTGTGCAATAGAGTTAAATATGTAATTTTTTTATTTAAATGCATTATTTTAATTTTTTTGCCGAGAAAGGTATTATATTGAGCAAAGAAAAATAGAATACAGAGAGGGGGAGAAGCAGCCAATGTGGATGGCAATAGAAGAAGTGCTTCTTGAAGATGAAGAGCTTTTCCCGGCTTTCTCCAAGGAGAGTATTTTTAGTGCTCAAGTCTTATCGAACAATGGATTTTACTCTCATGTAAAATCAGACACATTTATTATAAGTAAATTACAGATTATATATTCCGAAGAATATATAGGCAAAATATTATAGTTATTTTTTTTCCCTTTCTTCAAAAAAAAAATATAAATATTTATATAATTCCTATGTTTTTACTCTCATGTTTTTTTTTTATTAACACGGAACCTAATACACCTACCCAAATCCCTCACCACTAGACCACCAATCATAGTGGATTTATTTTATTTTTGGGAAAACTTCACTTTCACCCATTGTGTTTTATGTATATATCATTTAGCACATTGTGGTTTAGAAATTATTATTTACATCCATTGTGGTTTCACAATATGTCATTTAACCCCCTCAATAACTAAAATACCCTCGTAATATAAAATGTCATCGCAAACAAAACACTAAATTAAAGATGAATTGTCAAAACTACCCTTAATTAAAATAAAATCATAATATATTAAATAAAATCAAAAATACCCATCTTCTTGAATTAGTTTCCCCAACCTATTTTCTATTTCTTTTTTATTCAATCCTATTTCGTTATATTTTATTCAATCATATTCCATTCCATTTTGATCATGAAACTGAACAGTGAAAGAGCATAGATCCATGCCGCAACACATTCTAATGTTGGTCGTTAGGTTAATTTGTTATTTTTGCTGATCACATTGGATTTGACTAATGGATTCATTGATAACACTGCAACTCTTCCCCTCTCCGCATTGATCTTCACAAATAACATATCGTCCAAAAAAAATCTTCACAAATAACATATAACCAAGACAGCCCAAATCTTTAAGCCAGCATGTTGCGGATGTCTTCATAGGAAACATTTTTCTTATTATTGTGGTCTTTCGTTGTCCCCCACTTTCCAAAAGTAGCCACTTTCAGTTGACACCCAACTTTGAGAATCATTTTATGAATCTTTCATAATAGCATAGGTATACCCTCTCGAGCCACAACAAGTGGTATCCACCTTTACATATCTCCTTCAAAAATATCAAATTCACCGAACAACCAACAATAGAATGTGTTGTGGCATGGATCTAGGTTTGCTCTTTCATTGTTTAGTTTCATGATCAAAATGGAAAGGAAGATGATTGAATAAAATATAATGAAAAAGTATTGAATAAAAATGAAATAGAAGATATGTTAGGGAAACTGATTCAAGAAGATGGGTATTTTTGATTTTATTTAATATATTATGATTTTTTATTTATTTTTTGGTGAAATGATTTTATTTTAATTAAGGGTCTTTTTGACAACTCATCTTTAATTTAGTGTTTTGTTTTTGACATCTTATATTATGAGGGCGTATTAGTCATTCAGGTGGTTAAATGACACATTGTGAAACCACAGTAGATGTAAGTAATAATTTTCAAACCACATTGTGCTAAATGATACACACATAAACCACAATGGGTCATAGTGAAGTTTTCCCTTTATTTTTTGTTGAGAAAGGTGTGTCGTATGCTGCATTTAAGCTTGTGTTTAAATGTATCAGTCTGACCGAGCCTGTTACCTGTTATGAATATACTTATGGACTTGTGGCTGCCTTATTTACAAAAAATAAAAGCCTGATTTAGACTGTTTACAAAAAATAAGACAATAAAAATTTATCCAAATAGAATATACAATCAACAAGACTAGTAATTCTATAAATATTCATAAATTCAATATATATCCAAACAACATAATATAGAATAAAATCATTCAAAAAATTGTTTAACCAATAAAATGGGGTGAAATAGATTGAGGAGAGAGATAACTATTACAAGTAGTATAAAAAATTAAAATTAAAATTAAAATTAAAATTAAAATTAAAATTAAAATTAAAATACCAGGCGCCTGGGAGGCTCTAAGGCCGAATTTTTGAATTGGAGCCAGATGCCTTTTTATTAATGAACTTTTATACAAGTCCAAGCCTGGTTCCAAGTCATTATGATACTCAATGCTGCAAAATGTTCGCTAGTATCGTCTGTCGCAACACAAAAGTAAGATATTATCATGAGTTTTATAAGAGTTATGTTATAGGAAAAGTGATTCTGTAATGTTATAGAAATTCATTTTGCGTGCCTTAATTTTTATTTTTGTTTTTGTTTTAAAAAGTGTGGGCCCCACAAAATGTTGTGTGTGTAGGAAACTTTGTTATGTCATATTAAAGGACAAAACGAAAACCCTATTATCATATTGATAAAACCAAGATGTCGCTAATGTTCTTTATAAACTTCTTGGCATAATTTATTTAGTTACCATTTTTGTCCAAAATTCATGATCCACATAAAAGGGAGTGGATCCTCTCATATGCTAATTAACAAGATCATGTTATGTGGGACAATCATAACCATACATGGGTGAATGAATGGTGATAAGGGAGGAGAGAGAAAAAATGCAAAGACAAGAAGTTACACAATTATCACCGTTGATTTAATTATTAATGGTTAAGATCCTCACACGTGATATTATCATGTTAAATTACAAGAATCCATTCCAACATAACATTTTGATAATATGGTGGTGAAGACGGTAGCTAATTGATTATCCACACTCTAACTGTAGTTTTGATTACTTTCGCAATGTTTTAGATAAAATGCTATTTAATGGTCATCTCAGACAATTTTAATTATTTATTATCAAATTAACGGTTTTTTTTTTTTTTGGTATATATATCTTGTATCGTTGATTTATACTCATTCAAATTAAATTTGAGCTGTTAAGGAATTCGTGCCTAAAGTTTTCTTTTGGTAACGGGTAAAATTATAAGTTAGAGATTTTGTATTAAATTTTGGTGAAATATAATTTTTTTTTTCTTATACACTGTTTTATGCAACATCCATCCAATTGTCCACGTTATTCTCCACCACTGAAATAGTACATATTAATTAAATATGTATAATTTATGAAACAAATAAGTTTATGTCTTTGCATAAAAGATTTAATATAAATAACATGGGGTTTTATAATTCTCATTTAACATAAGAATTTAAATTTTCCTACACATCTTTTGATTTTCGTGCCAACGTGGGTTCTACATGAAATTTTTTCTAATATATGGGTCCTACATATTTTTTATCTCTACAATATTAGAATTCAATTCTCAGGTTGAATGAGAAATATAAAATCCAATAACATACCTGGTTTTCCTTTTCTGTTCACATGAAATTAAATAGCAATAAATAGTTTACCAAAAAAAAAAGAAGCAATAAATATACTTCCCATTCCCTCTAAATACCCTACCATTTATGCAATAAGAAATCTCCAACGCATAAATAGCATTCATTCAAAAAGTTAAATGAAATGAATTTTCTATATACGCCAAACCATATATAATTAATCCAATCATCAAAACACATTAATTTAAATTAATTACAATTCTACCAAAAAAGAGAGAGGAGAATATACAAAAATAAGATACCTCTAATTAATTTCATTTAATTGGTTGATCAAATTGAATAGCATAAATGAACCTACCAATCCATTTCCTCCCTTGTCATCAAAAATCAAAGATAAAAGTATCTTTGAATCCAAACAGAGAGAGGGTGGTGGTGAGTGCATGCATGCAATGGCTAACAGTAAGAGGGCAGTGTTGATAGGATGCAACTATGAAGGAACGAAGGCAGAGCTGAAAGGGTGCATCAATGATGTGTGGAGGATGCACAAATGTCTCATTAACAGATATGGTTTCTTAGAGGAAGAAATCACTGTTCTCATTGATACTGATCATTCCTACACTCAACCCACCGGCAAGAACATTCGATCCGCCCTGTCTAAGCTGGTCCGCTCCGCCTTGCCCGGCGATGTCCTCTTTGTCCACTACAGCGGCCATGGCACCCGCCTCCCCGCCGAGACGGAGGAGGACGACGACACCGGCTATGATGAGTGCATCGTTCCTTCGGATATGAATCTCATCACTGGTAGGTTAACTCTTAAACGTCCGTTACTTCTTTCTCTCTCTCTTTTTTTTTTACTTATTTATTATTATCTCGATTGATTGATTACTTGATTATTTGAGTCTGGTATTTTTTTTTGTATAATTTTTTATATAATTCATGAGTTCATCAGTTAGTTGAGTAGGATAAAATCATCTGGGTTCAAAATTCTCCTTATTATTAATTTTATTTTTGATACAATGTAAATTGAATGCACAATCTAATATAAATTATCTAAATCCTTTATCCTTAGACCAATTTTAATGGCTTAAAAAATTATCTATGCTGGAACTATCCCTTACTAACATCATGGATCCCTTACTTCCTTTAACCATATGCTTCATCTCCTAATATTGTTATTATTATTATTATCAATAATAATAATAATAATAATAATAATAATAATAATAATAATAATAAAAGAGGAGTCTTGCATGATGGTTAGTGTTGTCCTTATTTGACAATGAATCTGATGGTCTAGACCTGCACATGGAAAATTTCTTTATTACTATTAAATTTTTGATATTTTTCATTCATAATTTAACACGTATCTTATTTTTTGTTAAATTATTCTCTCACTTAATATTAAAATGTTTTATTTATTAATAATATAATAAAATAAAATATATATCACATTATAAATAAAAGATGCACTACAAATTTCAGTGCATCCAATCCCATTCACCAAAGATTTGTTCCTGCACATGATTGGAGTCTTATAGCACCAGCCTTTTGTATTTATTATCTTTATTACTTTTATTATTTTATATTTGGGTTTGGCGTAGTTAACAAGGGTCGGCACACCAGGTTCGGTCGTCTACATTAGCATTGAGCTTGGTGAACGTTCCAAAATTTTGAAGGGTGTCTCGTTCCTTAATTTAAATTTTTATTTATAAAAAAAATAAAAACGAAATGATCTCAAAACAGGGAAACGTCAAATTATGTCGTATATTAGTTGGCTTATACATTTTCAAAATTCTATGCGTACTGTTTTACGCTTAATTATACTACTCACATGAGCTTATTTTCTGTGCTTTAGGAATACATGTCTCTTGTCCAAAAATTAAAAAAATATGGGATATGGGTGGAAATAAATACAAAGACAAGGATAATATAAAAGTATCAGATATGTTATATTTACTATCTATTTTTTTTACTACCTCTTACTACCAAATCTTATTTCCATCAATCTAACGGTTATAATTTATGGGGTTATATTTATTAGTTAATTATTAATTTGCAATAAATTATAACCGTTAGATTGACGGAAATCAACGGTTAAGATTTGGTAGTAAGAGGTAGTAAAAAAAAAAGTAATAAGTATAACTTTTCCCTAAAAGTATTACTTTATATTATATTTAATAAAAAGAGTACCGAGTAATTCCCAACGGATATTTTAAAGGGCTTACAAACGTATTTTTTAAGGGTAAAGTGTGTGTCATTTTAAATGATGTAAGGTTGTGTCATTTTAAGAGAGAGAAAAAGATAGATAAAGGAGGAGAGAGAGTTGACAAAAAAAAATAAAGGTGTGGGTCTCACCTCTTTGTGAGAGTGAAAGGATATAAGTTGTATCATTTAAAAGGATAAACATTTTTCCCATATTTTAAATATTTTTCAATACTTGGGGACTTAAATCACAAATGGCTAAATTACCAAAAAAAAAAAAAAAAATCACAAATGGCTATATATAACTATATAAGGGAAATATTTTGCGTTTTACCTTTTTTATCTTTTTTAAACCTCGGGATAAATTGTATTTTACTTAGGGTTTAATATTTTTGTTTTTATTGTAAAAACTCTTTGTGAGTCACATGACTTATGTTAAAGCAATTCCCATCAATTTCTTCTTTTTATTATGTGAGTCACTTATCTGAGTGTGGCAAAAAAAAAAAATTTGTGGCAAATATAGAAATATTTTTCACTTTTACTGATTCAACTTTGAGTCAGGTTTTGCATTTTAACTTCTTATTTTATGGTCTGGATGTATTCATTTATTTGAAGTTAAATATTTTTTCTCTATTTTTGTCTTTGTTTTAAACAATTCTTTTTAATAATTATTCATGAAATTTTAATTTTTCGTAGTTTTTTCCCCCATTTATATTTCTCTTTTGGAGATAACGACTACTCAGAATTTGATCTGGAAGCTATGCAGTAGAGAAAAATTCGATATATATTTGATATGCAAGCAAAAGATATTGAATCCCATATATAAGGATTCTGTTGATTTTCTATTTAATGGTTACAAAATCTGAAGATATAGTTTGTTATAAACTGAGTTCAAATTTTGTTGTCATTCTGCATTTTTTTTAATCTTATAATGAGATTTAAAAAAGAAAAAGAAAAAAAGTGAGTTGAAAATCATCATGCCTTATGTTATATATCTAACAAAAATTAAAATACTTATACATTTTGTGATCTTATCTTATGACTGGGTATATTCCAAATTAGCAATATTTTTCTGCAATTGGCATGATTCTTTGGGAAGCAATGGTAACTGTGTTACTTTGTGTGTATGTGTGCAAACAGATGATGACTTCAGGGAACTTGTAAGCAAGGTCCCTAAAGGTTGTAGGTTCACAATTGTGTCAGATTCTTGCCACAGTGGTGGCTTGATTGAAGAAGCTAAGGAGCAAATAGGAGATAGCACAAAGGAAGAAGGCCAGAATTCAGGCTCTGGCTTTGGATTCAAAAAGCTTCTCCATAGAACTGTTGAAGATGCCATTGAATCTTATGGTATTGATATTCCATCAGAATTGCACCACCATAGATACAAGAATGTAGTTGAAGAAAGACATGTTGAACTTCCTCATGGGGACTATGGCTACTTGAAGAATAGGTCATTGCCTCTTTCAACTCTTATTGATATACTAAAGCAGAAAACTGGGAAAGATGATATAGATGTTGGGAAAATAAGACCTTCACTTTTTTATATCTTTGGGGAAGATGCTAGTCCTAAAGTGAAGAAGTTCATGAAGTTTATATTGAACAAACTAGAACAACATGGAGGTGGAGAAAGTGGAGGACATGGTGGAATTTTGGAGCTGGTGGGTAACCTTGCCCAAGAGTTTCTCAAACAAAAGCTGAATGAGAGTGATGATGATGGATACAAAAAACATGGCATGGTGACAAATGTGGGAAGCAAGCAAGAAGCATATGCTACATCAACTAGGCACAACCTTGTAGATTGTGGAATTTTGTTGAGTGGTTGCCAAACTGATCAAACTTCTGCTGATGCAAGTCCTTACGGAGATTCTGGGAATGCTTATGGGGCTTTTAGCAATGCCATTCAGGCTATAATTGAGGAGACTGATGGTTCAGTTACAAATAGGGAGCTTGTTCTGAAGGCTAGGAAGAAGCTTAAGAGACAGGGTTTTACTCAGAAACCAGGACTCTATTGCAGTGACCAAAATGTTGATGCTCCTTTTGTGTGTTGATTTGATAGTTGCACTATGAAAATTATGTTGGATTTGCTAGTGTTTTTTTTCTGAGTGTGGGGAAATTAATATTGCACAAATAAATATAGGAGTTATACTTCTCATTCAACTGCAAATCAAAATTCATTCCCGCTTACCCTTCTATCTTTGTGCTTTTATTTTTATTTTATTTTTTTTAATCTGTGAGACCCACTCAAACTCGGTCTGACTTAAACTTTTGCTGTTAAAAGAGAACTATAAATCGCATAAATATATACTTTGTTTACGTGGCATTTGATACAAAAGTGTGTGGGCTAGGGAAAAATCTTCCACACAACCGATGTATGATACATCGGTCCAAGAAAAGAAAGTTTTTGGGGACTTGTATGGGAATAAAAATAAAGAAAAGGAGTAGAATGGAAAGATTTTTTCCAAAATTGGAAAAAATGAGTACCCAATAGGATATACTGAAGTTTCTCTCGTGGGCTAGATAGTTACAATGATTTCACAAAGCACGCACTCTAAAATATAGGAGTGATCAAAAACTAATTGAAGAATAAAAAAATGGGAAAATATTTATCCTTTCAAATGACACAACTTATATTCTTTCACTCTGACAAAGAGGTGGGGCTCACACCCTTATTTTT
This sequence comes from Gastrolobium villosum, assembly GCA_032173675.1. Taxonomy (NCBI): domain Eukaryota; kingdom Viridiplantae; phylum Streptophyta; class Magnoliopsida; order Fabales; family Fabaceae; genus Gastrolobium; species Gastrolobium villosum. The sequence goes on along the minus strand of JAVKPL010013457.1, from coordinate 2,613 downwards.
TTTTGTCAACTCTCTCTCTCTCCTCCTTTATCTATTTCTTTCTCTCTCTCAAAATGACAAACTTTACATCCTTTAAAATGACACAGACTTTATCAAAAAAGAATGTGAAGATTCTAAGAGGGAGGATATTCTTACTACCAAATTTTTTTACTACCAACTTACTACATATCTAATCATCATTGGATCAAAGAGAGAGAATGTTAAAAAGTTTTTGAAAAAAGAGAAAATATTGATACAATGGTGATTAGATAAGTAGTAAGGTGGTAGTAGAAAATTTTGGTAGTCAGATTCTAACGTTGAAGTCTTCCACGGAACAGAAGTCAACATATTTTTATTTGGTGTTGTTTGTTATGTACCGGCAGAATGTACTTCAAAAGTGGACTCGCAATTCACTCCAAACCCACTCCCAAGTATGAAATTCTTTATAGAAGAGATAGATTTCACGGAACAGTGACCATTGTGCCACTGTTCCCGTTCTTTATTACCAGAATGCCACGCGACCGGACTTATTTCCCAAACTGCCACGCAGGGTAGTTCGCCCCCGTCAGCAGCGACCTCGGTGGGCTGATGTGTCAGCGAAAAGGTGGTGCAGGAGTTCGCTGACGTCAGCAGCGAACTACACAGCATTTAATGCTGCAGCTGCCGCGCCACGTGTCGAACATGCACAGAGTTCGCGTCCTACGTAAGCGAACTCTGTGCAACGGCTAGTCAGCCACGTGGCTGACATGCACAAAGGTCGCGTCCGACGTGGGCGACCTTTGTGCAACAGATACTTCCCCTCCCCCCTATATAAACACCCCCCCCCCCCACCATCCCTCTCCCCACATCCTCAGCCCTTCTCTCTCTCTTACTCTCTTGATTTTTCTTTCTTCCTTCTCCCTCACTTACTCTCACTCTTACTCTCACTCTTCCTCTCTCTTTTATTTTCATTTGAGGTTAGTAATGCATTTAATTAAATGTTGTTTATTTTGTTATTGTTATTTAATTGCTTTAATTTATATTATATGTAGCATAATACATTAAGTTAGATGACATATTAATTGTTATGTTATTTCAATTAGTTTAATATTTATACTTTATTAATATGATTTAGGGTTTAGGAATATTTGTAGGATTAATTTTATCACACATTAGGTTAGATGACATTTTATTTATTTTATTATTTAAATTTGTCTAATATTAGTAGTTTAGTAATTGCATAAAAAATAATGTTAGTTTTTAATTATGTTATATTACTTAATTAGAGGAATATTTGTACCTTAGTAATTACATTTTAATGGTAGTAGTTAAATAAAATTTAGTTTAATTAATAATGTAATAAATTATTTTTTATGCATTATTTATTAATATGATTTAGGGTTTAGGAATATTTGTAGGATTAATTTTATCACACATTAGGTTAGATGACATTTTATTTATTTTATTATTTAAATTTGTCTAATATTATTAGTTTAGTAATTGAATAAAAAATAATGTTAGTTTTTAATTATGTTATATTACTTTAATTAGAGGAATATTTGTACCTTAGTAATTACATTTTAATGGTAGTAGTTAAATAAAATTTAGTTTAATTAATAATGTAATAAATTATTTTTTATGCATTATTTATTAATATGATTTAGGGTTTAGGAATATTTGTAGGATTAATTTTATCACACATTAGGTTAGATGACATTTTATTTATTTTATTATTTAAATTTGTCTAATATTAGTAGTTTAGTAATTGCATAAAAAATAATGTTAGTTTTTAATTATGTTATATTACTTTAATTAGAGGAATATTTGTACCTTAGTAATTACATTTTAATGGTAGTAGTTAAATAAAATTTAGTTTAATTAATAATGTAATAAATTATTTTTTATGCATTATTTATTAATATGATTTAGGGTTTAGGAATATTTGTAGGATTAATTTTATCACACATTAGGTTAGATGACATTTTATTTATTTTATTATTTAAATTTGTCTAATATTAGTAGTTTAGTAATTGCATAAAAAATAATGTTAGTTTTTAATTATGTTATATTACTTTAATTAGAGGAATATTTGTACCTTAGTAATTACATTTTAATGGTAGTAGTTAAATAAAATTTAGTTTAATTAATAATGTAATAAATTATTTTTTATGCATTATTTATGAAATATGATTTAGGGTTTAGGAATATTTGTAGGATTAATTTTATCACACATTAGGTTAGATGACATTTTATTTATTTTATTATTTAAATTTGTCTAATATTAGTAGTTTAGTAATTGCATAAAAAATAATGTTAGTTTTTAATTATGTTATATTACTTTAATTAGAGGAATATTTGTACCTTAGTAATTACATTTTAATGGTAGTAGTTAAATAAAATTTAGTTTAATTAATAATGTAATAAATTATTTTTTATGCATTATTTATGAAATATGATTTAGGGTTTAGGAATATTTGTAGGATTAATTTTATCACACATTAGGTTAGATGACATTTTATTTATTTTATTATTTAAATTTGTCTAATATTAGTAGTTTAGTAATTGCATAAAAAATAATGTTAGTTTTTAATTATGTTATATTACTTTAATTAGTTTAATATTTTAATAATGACATGAAACTTGAATTTTTTATTT
>JAVKPL010013456.1:0-73104 GCA_032173675.1 Gastrolobium villosum | reverse complement strand
GGGGCGTTTGGTATTGGAGAAATTTTTATGGATCCAGGAATCATGATTACTTGGAATATGGGTGGAATAAAAAGTGTCTGGGTATTTTACAAAAGATGTGTTTGGTAGGTCAAAATATTACTGGGAATATTAGTTAATTTTTCTGTACAGATGTTTGGTTGAAAATAAAAAATTGCTGGGAATATGATGAATTTTGACAAAAATACCCTCCTTAAGAGTAACTTTTATTACTAACCATTTGGCACATTATAACAAACAACATAATACAGAGACCCATCTTCGTTGAAAAACCTAACGTTGAGCTCAATCAATCTTCATCTTGCTGGACCTAAACCGCGATTTCCATCGTTGTAGGATCATACTGCTGGTAAGTTCCATTTACAAACAAAGGCCAAAGTTTTTCTCTTGTCTTTCCTTTGCAACGATGTCGGATCCAAATAGAGTTACTGTTCTCTTAACCGTGTATTTTGTTTTGGCAGGGGAATACTTAATCAGACGAAGGGGGAAAGTTGTGAAGTGTTAGGGTTTGGAAAGGTACTAATTCCATAACGTAATTTTTGTTACTTGTCGAAAACAAAGATCGAAAAAAAAAACAGAGCGGCTTCGAGGTACTTCTCAAAACAGTGGGTCGGTGTGTGTTTACATTTGGTTTTTGAACTCCTACCATTGAGGTATGATGGGTTTTTTACTGTTGGAATATGGTGGGAAAATTTGATACAGGGGTCTGAGTAAACGAAGATGCAAAATAATACTGTTTACATATTTGAATCACATTTTTGTAGTTCATTTATTTGTTGTCGAATTTAAGAATTATTTGTTTTGTATGGTAAACCACTGACGCATACCTGAAGGAGATATTTTCATAGTTGTGTGTCAACTTCGAGATTAAGACGAAAACAAAGAGAAGGAATTCAATCATTCAGGAATCATGGGCGGAGATGACAATGGCAAAGGTTGGTGTAACAGTGAAATATCCGGGCATTCTGCCTCTTCATCGGCATCGTTGTCGAAGCTGTGCAAGTGTGGATTGGCGGCGGTGTTGCGCACGTCACGAACACCAACGAATCCGGGAAGGATGTTCTTCGGATGTCGTAACTACAAAACAAGGGAGGCGTGTAATTTCTTTGAGTGGCTTGATGACGACACTTGTGTTAACTGCAACAAGAAGGATAAGGCATTTGAATCATTGCTGGTGCAGCTTAAAGTACTCCATGGTGTGGTAATTTTGCTTGTTATTGTTGTTGGGATCATGTCATATAAAATGTAAAAATGTAGTTGAGTTGTAAGCTAATGGTACACCTAATTTTGAGCATTAAGTAGTTGTATTGCCATGTATAGGTGTAATTTTGGTAACCCTTTTGATGTACAGTATGTATGGTCGTTAAGTAATGTGTATTTGTGGTAATCTTTTTTTTTTGACAATGTTATGTAATATATATATATATATAATATTTGGTTGTCATGTGATCAATTAAGTAGCACAAATTAGCTATCAGTCCTGACCAAAATGGATGCAATAGTTTTGTACTCAGCCTATCTAACCCTTGAGACCATGTAAATTCGAGGAGTCTAAGGTGCTGTGGAAAAGTAGTTGTTGCAGTCCAATTTTGTGTCCACCCAAACACTGTGAAGGATCAATTTAACTATAGGTTTAGTAGCTATTACCAGAAACAAGGGAATGTTCAAGGTAGCTGTGATTTTGCTGGTTCTGCCACAACCAGTCCAACACCACCTTGTAAGTATCCTATCCTATATACCCCTCCAATTCAACACCCTTTTTTGTCATTTACTTTTACTAATATTTTTCTCTTCCTTCTGTCTTTGTCTTTTTGGCATTTATAAGGGATTTCAAAACTCTTTTGTTTTTAGCTCCTACGAATTGTGTGGTTTATTGAATTGGGGTACTATTTTGTTATACACAGATGAGTATTGAAGGTAATATGACTTGAAGGTAATGTAAATTTTAACTTCCTTTATTGTACTTCTAGAATATGGCTAATCATAAGTGCTGGAAATACTCATATGGCTAATCATGTTTCTTGAGCCAAAGTAATTCGGTTGAAAATTATTATGCTTGGAATATCATATTGGGGGATGAAGAACCATCAAGGAATATCAGGAGATCCTGCTTCGAATGGTGCACTGATCACAACATCGAGTTCATTGAGGCTTGTGCTTCAAATGCAGATTTTGACAAATGTAATCCTCTTCTAGCTGTTGTAATGAGCTAATATGACTCATTTCCACCTGCTCTGATTGTTCGCTTTGACAAATGCTCAGTTTTATATACTAATGAGTTATAATACATGCTGAAGACAAATATTTTCCATTTATGCAATTTCCATACATGTATTGGATCTTTGATATAAAAGAACTGTTGTTGTTGACAGGCTTGTCTGTAGTTGGTGATTTACAAGGAGTTGAACGGCTCTATGGTGCTCTTTCTGCTCATATGTGGACAGCTATGATATTAAGATGTGGTGATAGAATAAGTGAACCAACATTGCCTGAGAAAAAAGGTTATTTTCTTCTCTGAAGCATTGTACTTTCAGTAATGATGAATAAAGGTTAAGCACTAATTTTGGTTGATCTTATTTTTATCTAGAGTTGTCTTCTGAAGATTGTGATGATGAATTGGAGTATGAAGTTTTATCAGCTGGTTCAGCTGATCCATGGGGTGATGCAGAACAAGAATGGGTTTCTGCAACTTCCTTGGATGCAGGAGGATCAGCTCCTCATAACAACCCCAACACATAATGATTTTGAAGATGAAAAGGCAGATTGGGGCAAATTTCTTGACTTATAGGATTTGGAACATATGATGTCTGAGATTCGGAATATGTATGAAAGTTTAATATTGATGTCAGATTTACTTTTACTGCAAATGGCTGCAAAGCTGGTTATGAAAATGGCTTCTGTTGTAATGAATTGTCCACAAGTCAATAATATGACTCATTTCAAATGGTGAAGTTTAATTCCCTAGGACCCACAAAGATAGAATAATAAATTACTCGAGCTTACATGTTTTTATCTTCTTGGCAAATTTTATAACTAACAAATATTAAAAAGAACACGATTGAAGGTTGAAAGCATGAAATGGCCAAATTATTTTCATTCCAAAACCAAAACCAATGTAGATAATTTATCTACGTTGACAACGATCCCTTTAAATAACGAAAAAACAGAGTTACAAATTAATAGGAATATTCATTTAAAAATAAAAATAGTATGAATATTACGTTGTCAACTTACATTGTTAGAAGAATTCAATGGTTTTGTCAGCCATTTTTTAATGATAATGGGGTTAGTGCAATGTAATTCTGTTTTATTTTTCTTGGATGTTATATTAAGGCAAGCTAGATTGATGAACCGTTTTATGGCATGAATTTCAAATCAACCGATTAAAAGATTTGACATTCTATTTACATTTATCCAAATGAAAGAGTAAAAAATGGCATCAATCATGTAAGATTACAACTCAACTGAATGTGGTTTGCTTCACTTGGAATCTTCTGCTTTCTGCATACATACTTTAATATTGTCTAAGTGTACCACATGTCCAAATTGAAGATAACTTAAATCATTCAAATTGCTCTTTCTTACTACATAAACCACCTTTGTTGCTGAATTTTAAATTCGGTTCAATGGCAGGAATTTGTGAAATATACTATTGTATATATCATTGCTCTCCATACCAAGTTTTGGATGTACTGACCGGAGCAAAAGAAAAAAAGGGTATAAGATAAGAAAACTGTCAACTCATTCTAGAAAATGAAATTCATTCATGGAACACAAGTTCTTCAAAGACCACATATGCATCAAGTCTGTACTACAACAGAGTTTGAAATGCTATTAAGCTACTACAATTGACTACATTAACTAGTCATCAGCATCAGCAACAGGCTTAAGTGATGTGATTCTTCAAAGTTACATCTTGGAACCTGAAATAATTCCAATAAAGAATGCATCAAGTCTGAAGCATCACAAATATTTACTAACTTGAAAAATAACCATAAATTGAAACATAAAATAGTAACTAACCAGATGACTAATCAGATGACATATCGACACTGCATCTATCATTGTACATATATATTTACCAGGGATTGCCATACATTGCACTTGAGATAACGGGTTATAAACCTGCACTTGACACAGAACAAGCATTTCAAATAATATGTGAAGTAATTCTACAACTTGAAAGGAAGTTATACACCTTATAATGAAAACATAATATTGTCAAACTAACCTCATCCATTCAACACACATGTCGAAAAAACAACATAGTTTGTGTTAATCTCCACTTCCAAGATTCACATAATCACCATATACACACTATATACATAGGCAGCCTTCAAAAAAATTCAGTTTGCCAACTACTGTCAAGTATCCAAAAAACTCTTCACACCATATAGTATGTCTTCATGAAGTAGTCTTCCATTAGGATCCATTTGACATTTACCTAAAAAAAGATTAACATATACGTAATTTACTAATTTAGTATGTACATCAACTGTCATGTACAACCCAAAAAGGGTGACCACAGACACCCATACATGTACATAGACATCCAAAAAAAGGCACTTTCTTGGTTTAGTGAGCAGTTTCCAACAACGTTGCAACAACAAAGAACCTCTCCTCGTAATCTCCCTGCATGAAAATATCCATCATGTCCTTATCCTTGGCCAATATCATTGCCACCTTCACCCTCTGTGAGACACTCAATCCTTCTATCTTTTTTAGTTCATCTAGAATTGACATTCTAGGATCTACAGGGGTTGGCTCTGGTGGAGTTGGACTTGGTGGAGTTGGAGTTTCAAAACAAGAAACCATTCTATCCATTTTGTCTGTCGCATTTCTATAAGTATGGGTCAGGTCTTTCATGGTTTCAGCAACCATAACAGTAACTGCATCCTCACTTCTAGCACGTTTCTTCCCCCTTTTAGCAGCTGTGGTAGACCCTGGAGAATGTGCCACAACCTCTTCAGTAGCCGTATCCGGCAGTGGATTAAAAGTTTGTGTATCTATAGTGTCATCCATGAGGGAATAGAAATCTTGTCCACCATCAACAGTTTCATCGAATGTAGGAGTCTCTTTGTCTAAATCTTCTACAACATCTTCAGGGGCCTGCGCATGCTGTCCAGTAGCAACATCCCGGCCGAAAATTGGACCTAAATCATCAAAGAAAGGGAATGGTTTTTTGTACAACCCCCTAGCATTTGGATGAGTCTGAAAAAAAAAACATATTTGACTATAACCAAAAGCATCATATATTAACATGATAAATATGAGTGACAACAAATGCAGCAACTATTTTAACATTAAAAAATCACCTTAACCCAGTCTTTGAAGATTTCCTTTTCAACATCAATGGACTTAGTCTTATCATTCCAGCCAAATCCACTTCCTCCATTAGGGCCTGTCATCTCGCAAATTGCATTGTAGTGTCGTTTCAGCAGTTTGATTCTTGATGTGATGTGAGGGGTTGCTTTCAAAGAACATCCGGGTAATTTCCTGCATAACATCCTCTCAAGATGATTTGCAAAACCGTTCTTAAATCCATTGTCACCCTTCCATAATAACCCAACTTCCAGTAGACATTCTACAAGAGCCTTGTCTTCCTCGGCAGTCCACGTATGATTGCTGCGCTTCGTCGACTGTTGACTTTCGTCGTCCATCTATGCAAAGAAACAAAATAATATACAATATTGAAAATAATGACAGCAAAATATATATATCAAAGCATAATATACCATAACATTAACATACTGCTATAAGCATTCTACAACTTATAATTACATTAAAGCCGTGGTTTGTTAAGCATCTTAGTGTGCCACCCTAATACAATACAAAAAACAAACCCATATAAGGTTGTTCAAAAAATGGCATAACCAATTCAAACACGTCTCCTCCATGTGTTAAACATCTGTTGTGCCAAATCATCCCTCCATCCAGTCCAAGCATTGGAGGGTTCAACATGAGTTATCATAGGCTCTTCTGGACGATCATCCGGAGTTTCGTGGAGGTGCACTTCAGCGTTATCTTCTAAAGGGTCAACTGCCATCTCTCTTCTTATATGGTTATGGAGCAAGCAACATGCTATTATAATCCTGCATTGCGTTTTAACCGGATAAAATGATTTTGATCTTAGAATGGCCCAACGCCCCTTCAACAACCCGAAACATCGTTCAATGACGTTCCTAGCACATGAGTGTTTCATGTTAAAAAACTCGTGTGCTGTTGTTGGTTGTGACCCATGTCGCCACTCATTAAGATGATATCTTTGCCCTCTATATGGTGTCAGAAATCCTTCCCCGTTCATGTAGCCAGCATCACACAAATAATAGTATCCTGGAAATAAAATATTGGTTAAGAATTTTTTTTGTGCCAAGTTAATAAAAAATGTAAACCTAACTATATGTAAAATGATAAAAAATCATAATCTTCCATTACCTTTTGGCACCCTTAATCCATTCCGACGGGATATAGCATCCCTGAGAACCCTTGAGTCTGCAGCTGAACCCTCCCATCCAGGCAATACATAAATGAATTGACAATCTTGAGAACAAACTCCTAAGACGTTTGTGGCTATTTCACCCTTCCTACTCCGATATCTAGCCTTATCAGCTTGTAGGGGATTCATCTTTATGTGTGTCCCATCCAATGCTCCTAAACAATTCTATAAATTCTCCACAAAATTTAATAGTATTGTCAAAGAATTGACAATGATATGTTATACGTAGATTCATTGTAAAGTGAAAAACATATTAATGTATTACCTTGAACCATTTCCACCTCTCATCAGTTGAATTTTCCAGGACAGCCTCGGGTCGTTTCAGTAGAACAGAATGACATCGTAAAACAGCCTCTAAAACATTAGAAAACTGTCTACTTATCGTTTCACCGGACCGAATGAATTGTCTTTTAATTATCCTATTCTTCACATCATGAGCCAAAATGTGCAAAAAAATTGCAACAAGCTCTTCTACATCCATGTGCTTAGTTGGTTCTAGCCTCCCAACTGTTTTCAGTAAGTTACACAATTTATAAAAACTATTCCTATCCATCCTGGTATTCTCAATACAAGCTGTGTCACTCATGTAAACTATTCGGTGGACACTTATTTTCCTTAACCTCGACCTCTTATAACAATCCCATGTAACTTTGTTCCTATTGCGTCTTTTTTTTTCCATATCGGCTAATAATAGTCCACACATACTAATTAATATCAAGGTAAGCTGATTCAAACAGTCCATATAGCACAAGAATAGAAGTAAGAGTTTCTTTTTCTTTCTATTCATAATTGAGACAAGCTTACTGATTATGGCTGTGAACGCTTAATTATCATTCAAAAAGGACATATGGTTAGTGTGGAACACGAACACACTAATATAGAGACGAATCTAGGATTCTGCATTGACAGAAGAAAGAGTATTAGTGTATGAAGAAATGTCATAAGTAAAGGGTTACATTTATATGTCTTTAGAATGGATAAGGTGTAGTGAAATATATTTACCCCTCTGCAAACAAATATAGTACCATATGTAACTGCATATCCAACACCAAATACAGATATTTCAACAACATAAACCCAACTTAATGGTATCAGGCAAGACATTGAAAAATTTCGTACCTCAAAAGAAGGCCAGATGTCTATTTGGCACAGTTGCGAAGCAGGAATAAGCTACTTTGTGGAACTACATAGCACAACAACAGGGTTAGAGTACATTCTCCATGGAATATTACCAAGGTTGCATTCTGCAAAATACAAGAGATTAAATCCAAGTAGAAAAGCAAAATGAATAGATGAAGAAATAAGATAAAGCAGACAATTCTTTTAAATATATGGTAGGCTTTGTATTATCAAACAAAAAACTTTCATGAATATATGTTATGTACTTCAAAATAATGTCATCTATGAAATCAATATATATAACAATTTTTTGTATTAGCAATATAAGGAAAATAAAACCAACAAAGTTTAACTTGGATGGTGATACAAGTGGGTTCTGTTCACCAAAAGCCTTTCTGTACAGATGTATATTTCCTACTTTGAAAACATATGCTTACAGGACAACTCACCATTCAAACAACCAAAAACAGAGCAATACCCCCAAACTTCTTGTTAAACGGAAATCATGTGAGGGGAAAACAAAACCAGAACATTATTATTAAATTTGACAACAAATTAAAAAAAAGGCCAATCAGAACCAAAGATTATGGTCAACCAAAAGGAAAAGAAAGGGCCATAAAAAAAAACAATACCACAGATCCACAGTCAAAAAAAAATTTTAACGCAACATTTGACAACTTTGGAGTTTAAAAGAACAGAAACACAACCAAAAATATAATACAAACTCGATCAAAGCCATCATCAACAAATTACAAGAAAGAAAACGAGTAGATCAATTTAAAAAACCAAGAACACAAAGTCAGCATAAAAAAAAAGGGTCATGCTGATACGTGGTATATACCTGAGTGGTGGTATCTACAGAGACCTCTGTAATATGTTGATGTCTTCTCTATAGTGAAGATGTCTTCTCCAAAGGCGAGTTGATGTGTTCTTCGTATGCCCTAATCCGTGGAACGCCTCATTTCTGTTAACCACAAATCGATTTTTGGCACAAATGATAATATAGGGTATGAGGGTACTTTAGTCTCACAAATGGCGTGTCAAGAAGCTGATACCTGGGAACTCACCATTACCATGTTTCAATTGGGAACTCAATTCCATGATGGGTAGTGCAAAACAGATGCCGGGGAATAAACTATACCCGGTCGTTTTTTACGTTTTCTTTCTACCAAACATGGATATAAGTTATTCCCACTACCACTTTCCAGGGGATCCAAAAAAATACAGGGTACCAAACAGCCCCTTTGGGAATTTAACAATTTGTATGTGAATGTGAACATTGTGAAATCTAAAGCTTATGATAAATCAAATTTTATGTACCAAAGATTTTAATATTCTAAATTAAATAATAAATAGTAAGAAACTTTCTTTAGGAATCTCACTTCAAGATGTGGACTTCGCTGGTGAATCAAATGTAGCTATGTGTAGAAAATTGAACTGGAATCTTCTGCAATGAGAATTGTAAACACTGGTCCACAAATATGAACACAGTTATCCTCCACTTTCGGTATAGTGGAGCGGATAACTGTTCCTCTATCATTTGTAGGAGATTGAAGATTGTTTCAAGTAGGATATGGATCAATCATCAATTGGTTGGCACTTTTAAAGTTGTAACTCTGGTCACTTATATTGACCCTCTTGAATTAATGTTTTTGATATGGTAAGAGTGTGTGATGTGATTCATGTGAGATTATGTGAAAAAAAAAAAAAAAAGTACATATGGGTCATACACATTTTTATATATGTATAGGAGATAAAATTATCTCTTATAATATGAGAAATATTAATCACAAAAATAAATAATATTCCGTCTGTTTGTTTTTTTTTTTAAGTTAGAATCCATTTTTTTTATAAGAAATTCTTTTGGCAATGTGCGTCGGTTAAATCCAGACTCAAGTTGTGCATGATCATAAAAACGGTAAAAAGTTTTTTACCAGCTAACTAGATGACAAATGATATAGTGAATAGTTATATTTACAAATTTTTTGTTTATAAACTCTTATAAATTATATTAAGTATGATCGGTCATATTTCAATCAAGAGTGTATGATCGGTCATACTTAATGTAATTTATAAAAAAAAATTATAAATGGATGGAAGTTATTTTGAAAACTTAAGATGTTCAGTGCATCAGCCTTGGATAATGTAATGAACCTTATTAATGTCAAATAAACCTTCTATACATAATAATGTTTTAAGTTTGATAAGTATTCTCTCTTGAAATCTCTAGCCGTCACTGCACAGAAGCATTCCTTTTTCGCTTTCAACAGTAAATTAAGATGTAATTTATAGATAATGATTTGCATTTGAAAAATGATTTCGAAAAAAACAATATTATTTAGATTTGTTAATAAAAATTACTTTTAAACGAATAATTATTAATATGATGTAAATATTATTATAGTAAAATAACATTTTTTTTCAATATATATTTAACTAGATTTTTCTTCGTGAAAAAGTAATAAAATTATTTTATTTTATTTTTGTAATTGAGCAGCAAAATCAACTTTACACTAAATTCTGAAATATATTAACATATAAATTTCAAATCACGTTTACTCTAGTAAATGTAATTCTACAAATTCTAAACTTTTCTCGAATGATGCCATGACAAGGTTAAATATGAATGGAAGTTTGATATTCTGACTCAAAACTGGGGTTAAATCTTGAGATATGAACTTTTTTTTTCTAATTAAACCTATGACCAAGTTTGCTTTAAGAATAAAAAAACCATTTTTAAAATGAAATAAAAACATATAATAAAATGCCGAAAAATATACTATACATCAAGGTAAATGCTATAACGAATCTGACAATAATGCATCCAAATAAATCAGCAGTCTTTGTTTGATGACGAATAATGTGTGCTTGCGACATGGGAGATCCCACGAAGGATTATTTTATGGCTTGAAGATTCAAAAGGTGAAAGGAATTAGAAAAAAAAAAAAAAACGAAAATTGAAAAAGAAAGCAGAGAGCAAGATGATTAAGATATATACATGTTTGATTATCAACGTCAAAATACATATTTTATGGTTTAATGGGTCATGATTGACATAAATATCTATACCACACAAATCCGTGGGAAATAAGTAACTTGATTAATTACTTAATTTTTTTATTCAGAAATAAACAATTATTTCCTTCATCAACAGAAAGAAAAAAAAAAACGCCTTCATTGAATCAACAATCATTGTTGATTGCATGTTGAGAAATAGGACGTTTAGTCAAAATGAAAAAAGGAAGTAAACCATAAATTTTAAATTTATTAAACAATAAATTGTATGCAATACAAACCTAATACATGATTAATATATATTATAGATAATCTTATTAATAAATTACATTAATATCTATTTCTAACTTGGTCAACTAAGTAACCAAACTAACCTAACCGTGGTAATAAGCAAGACAATGATGATTTTGTGATAATGGAAGAGTGCACCAATTAATTAGCAACGAAAAAGATTAATTGATTAAAAAATCTAATAATACGTCAAATTTAACCAGGTTTAAATTAAGAGGTTCACTTTTTGTCATATCACATGATAAGAGCTTTTTACCTCCGCATACAAATCAAATGTGGTTATCACACTTTAAAAAAAAAGGAAGAAAAGTCCGGATCTGGAACGGATCCACTTAAAAAAGTCAGAATACAGAACCAAATCTTGTTGTTGGACAAAATAATGTCATTCCTACAATATCACAAACTGATTTTCCTAAATTAATTGATCTGTAGATATAATAAAGGGTTTTATATTTTTCATGTTAAATGAGAATTGAAATCTTATGTTATAGAGATAAAAAGTACGTGGGACCCATGTGTTAGAAAAAATTAGATATAGGACCCATGTCAGCACGGAAATTAAATGGTGTGTAGGAAAATTTGAATTCTCATGTTAAATGAGAAATATAAAACCCTATAATAAAACACTGGATATTTTAAAATTCATCTCCGAGTATGAGAGGGAGACTTTGTGTGTCCCAAACATCATATTTAGTTCTTTTCTCTTCTTTATCTGTAAGAGAAAGCTAATTAAGGAGGCATTGATATTATTGTAAGGTGACGATGATGAGCAATAGTCAAATACTATGACTCCACTTTAACGATAATGTATAATATCATTATGAAATAATTATTGTCATTCAATCATTCCTAATAATCAAAGGAATTAGAAGGAAATAGTGTCAGGTGTAGTTTGTGGTGCAGCAAGTTGTCCCAATTTAAAATCAAGTATCACAAGTTTAATAACTAACTATTTTCCATATGAATGGAATAGCATATCAACAATTAATCTTTAAGTTAACACAGTTTAATTCTTCATTTGAGTCAACACAGAATTATGCACATATCTAGAAAAGTTACTTCTGCAGCAGCTAGTGGCATGTGTTAGAGATGTTACACAAGCAGAAGGTAGGGGCAGAGGGTAAAAGGTTACCCATCGTGGGCTTTGGACCATGTGAGATAGTTGAATAGGTCCATGGGCCTTGTATAAGTGAATGTTTGGTTACAATAGTGTAATAGTGGGACACGTGTATGTAATTGTGTCATTTTGAGAGTCTGCTTGTATATACAGAAAGACAAGTGTATAGTGAGATCATTGATCATTGTTAATAAAATTGGTTGGACTATTCAGTTACAGAGAGTATATTTTGTATCATTGGTGCTTTCATTCTTGCGGAGTCAAGGTTTATACACATGGCGATCATGAAACTTCAAGAGTTAGTAGAGGAGTTCATGCAATATCGTGAGCAAAACAACCAACGCATGGAGCAGATGTTCAGTATGATGGAGACTTGCTTTCAGGAGATGCAAAATACGATTCGAGATTCGACTCTGCAATCTCAAGGTACATCTTCTGATGTTCATAGTGATAATATGGTTTTACCATGGCACAAAGGAGTCCATCATCATGTCGCTGGTGCTGAGGATCCACGATCGGTGCTAAAATTTATCAAACCTGAAATACCCAAATTTGATGGGAAAGATCCAAATGTTTGGATTTTCAAAACTAATTTGTTCTTCAAAATTCAACAAGTACCAGAGCAATTCAAGATGGAAGAACATGAGGACATGAGGACAGATGTCAATAACAAAAGGCATTTGTCGTCAATAACTCTACTAAAAGGCATTTGTCGTCAATAACAATAGGGGATTACTTCTCTCATATAATATGAGAGAAATTTTCTCATGTTAAGAGATAAATAAAGTGGGTCCCACCAATATTTAGAAAAAAGGAAAAGAAAAAGAAAAAGACATTTTTCGAAGTGAGAGTAACATGAGAGATCAATCTCATGCTACATAAGAGTATGATTTCCCATAACAATATGATAGTAATTCAATATTAATATAGGAGTAAACACAACAACAAAAAATTAGACTATGAAAAAAAATATTATGAACATCAAATTTAAGGTAGGAAAAACTCTTGAATGTGAGGGTTTGATCCCAAAGGTTGATATTGGATCTTGAGGTTGATAGTGTCTATGCAGGAGATGACTATTGTGCACAATAGTGATGCGGGGGTGGGGGTGGGTTTACACAGTAACAACAAAGAGTGGTTTTGGGCTGGATCGTGTGCCCAATATGGGGGCCCATAACAATGAGACATATAAAAAAATCCAATGGACAATAAAATCTCTACTAGTAACAAACATAGATATAACTAGTCTTAAACGTATTTGATATACCTGTACAACCCTTCCACGATATTGAATGATCACTCACAAGGATCCAAATACATCAACAAAAATGAAAATATCAAGAAAGAGCTCAAAACCATTACCAGAAAAATAGTGGCAAAGCCAGCATAGCAACCTAGTCAGGGCAAAAAAAAAAATTAGTCTATGCCAAACCTAGCTACGTTATTTAGCCATATCTAAAACGTGGTTATTTTTTAAAAATCAACCTGCAAATTGTCTAAGGTGATTTAGCCACGTTTAACATGGCTAATTTTCAAAAATTATCTAGGATGATTTATTCATATTGTGTTGGCAATGGCAACACTTATTGACTTCAAGATACAAATGCATCCTTCTTGTATAAGCATTTTGTTGTTATTACTTTTACATAATACTATAATAGACTACACGCTGCCTCATAACGGTACATGTTGCAATTTGAAGATACAACTTCAGCCACTGCCTCAAATAACTATTTATAAGGGTTGGAAATCATTTTTTTTATATGTGTGAGATTTAAATCCTCTTCTCAACAGATCGAATATGATATAAAATCATATTGGTAAAACAGTGAAGTGTTTACATATTTATAATGGTTTATAATTCTATTCAGAAGATTTTAATGAATTTTGTAGCAATGAAGGCATCTTTAGAGACTATATGGTCAAAGGTACTCTATAGAAAAATGGAAATGCATAATGCATGGACAATACTCTGCTGGAGAGAGCATGTTGCTTGTTGTTTACTATAGGTCTATATATCAAATAAATTTTGGGCTAAAATAGTGAACATAATGTGATTTTTGGTGTCTTCATTGACTGCTGTTGAGTGTAAGACACATGATAAGTTATGGTCAGGTAAATCTGCTGATTATTCTTGTTTAAGAACTTTTGGTAGTCTAGCATATTCTTATGTTAGTTAAAGGAAATTGAAGCCTAGAGTCAAGAAATGCATTTTTCTTGGACATAGTGATATGCTCCCAGCATATATACTTTTATAGATCAAAAAAACATGGAATCAGATCTAAAACTGTGTATAAAGGTGTATATATGGTGAAATTATTGAATAAAAACTATCAGACACTCTCCCACTCAAATTCTTTATGTTTATAGGAGAAAAAGGTCAAATAAAGTAGCAGGAAGAAATCAGACAGAATCTCCACGCTTGGAGCGTTCAATTCAACGCTTGGAGCGTAGGAAGAGACCCAAGGCAGTGAGTCTACGCTTCAAGCGTAGAACCCTACGCTTGAAGCGTAGACAAGGAAAAATCAGACAGTGTTTCTACGCTTGGAGCGTGGATCCTGCGCTCTAAGCGGAGGATTGAAATGGACAGCTGTCAGTTGCGAGGAAAGAAGAATTCTGAGGTATATAAAAAGGCAAAAGACAGCCCTAAAGATTACACTTGGTCATTCTGAACAAATTTTAGGTCATTCTGAGGAGGAAGGCTCTGGAGATTTGGAGAGGAACATCTTCTTCTTCTACCTTTCTGTAGTTCTTGTATTTTGATGTTTTTATTTGAATATTGGATTTTAGCCATGATAATGGTTGGCTAGAACCTCTTTGTTGTGGTTAGGGTCACGAACCCTTATGAACCCCTGATACAATGGATTGAGTTTATATTTATATATATATCCTTTGAATTTCGTTCTATTCTGATCGTATTGTTATTGTTATTATTAGATCTGATCAATCTAGTAATTGATAGTAAATCTGAGGATTAGGGCCAACAAGAGGAATCTGCGGTGGTTAATCCAGAAAGGGGATAGAACGACGGTATGAACATGATCTAGGGATAGACATGATTCATATTGTAGATGTCTTAATTATCGATCTTTTTGCTTGATCTCATATAGGGCGCCTCAAGGAATTAGGGTTTTATATGGGGTTAAAGGGTTAATTCTTCAAGGGATTGAGAATTAACTACTGATATTTTTATCTGATAATTATCTAATTTCGCGATATATATATATTGATATTTAAACTTAATCCAGAGTAAAAGGTGGGGATCATCGGTAAGTGTTCTCTAACTGCAGCGCTTTCTCATAAATTTCCAAACTCTTATTTTGTTGGATTCTCAAATATTCAAAAAGAACAAAAATACGTTTTATTTTACAAATCAAATTTCTGCACAATCCTGACATTCGTGTCAAAAACCTCTTGGATTATTTAATCTTCAAAAGAATAGTTTAATTGATTTAGATACACTCTCTGTGGATTCGACCTGACTTACTACTTATTACTTGCGCGATTCGGTACACTTGCCGATCCACGTCACATAGACTCGGAATAAAAGCATACGGGTTATGGTGTCTTGATACTAAATCACCCACATGTTTGATCAACATGGATTTCATTTTAACGAATCTTTTATGCTCCAACATAGAAAGAATTATATTGACACATGCTCTAGTGAAAGTAACTAACAGTAGGTTGAGTTACAATTTGACGCACTTCAAAGATGATGCTTGAAGCAACTGAAATTAGCTCATTAGGGATGTGCAACATAAGGAAGCATCACCACCACATGATATTACTATTGTTAGGAGACAATGAAGGCAGATCAAGCCACCCTACATGTATGTTTATGAAGATCAAATTGCTTATGCTTTTGATAATGGTGGAATCTTTTGCAGAGGAATAGCCTTTCATTTACCGTGCTGCCATTATAAGTAAAGAATATACCAAATAAGCATTTTCTATTATTGAAGAGCTTGAGTCTTTGCATAGGAATCATACATTGGAGCTAATAAAACCATGAAAGGGACAAAAGATTATTGGCCTCAAATGGTTCTTCAAAAGCAAAAAAGAAATTTCTAGAGTTGAGGATGCTAGGTACTAGGCATTTGGTAGTAAAATGTTATAGTCAAAAAGGGGTAGATAACTATAGCTTCAAGTGGAAAAGAGCTTGTTTCCCTTAACCAGAGTATTAAACTAGAGGCTTGGAAATGGAAAAAATGATGTTAGGAGAGCCCCCCAATATGGGTCTTATAGTGCTCGAATCAGATTAAATCGGTTTGCTTACCAAAAGATGAGGGAGGAGTAGATTTCGACGAAATTTTCTCATCAGTGGTAAAATGTAACAGCCCGTGTTAACCCGGTTTGTTAACATATTATCGTATTAAGCCTCGCTTAATTAAAATGCGGAATAACTTTTCTTTAATTCAATTATGACGTCATTAACCTTGGCCAACTTGATTACTTAATCAATTTCATAAAATAATGCCTGTATGTAAATTGCAAGACAACTAACTGAAATTCCTCAAATATAAATATAAAGTGAGTATCTAAGTCACAGGGCTACAACACATAGCTTGGATCAAAATCCTGATACTTTAATACAACTTTAATTTAAACAAGACATACTCAAGTCTATGTGGCATGGACAAACCTCATGCTCACCAAATAAGGCAACAATACCCAACATCAGTCTCAACAGACAATAACAATATAATAGCGGAAAACATAAACAGCAGTCAATATCCAGCATCCAACATGTCAGCATATCACAGTAATATCGAACTCAGCTCTGGCCTCCTGCCACCTAAGGCCTCAACATTACCTGAACCTGAAATAAGCATCCCCAAACGTGGGGTGAGATCTCTAAACAAGAAATCTCAGTAAGACAAGGGGTCCTCAAGGATCTTCCACCCCAAGCTCACTTACATGAGCAATATAAGTTCTAAAAGTAGTATTTCCAATATTAGTTCCAAAATTATGCAGTGCAACAGATATTCGTGCCATGTGTGTTTATACTATCTACTGGCCAGAGAAATGTAGGAAAATGTCTAAACCCACATGAGTAAAAGGAACACCGCTTGCACCTCACCCACAGCCTCACCTTATCGTATGTACTACATACTCAGGCTTACCGTAAAGGTGGACACCACGTTGAATATCATAAAAGCACATTGCATAAAACAACTCAACAGCATTTCCAAATATCAAAAGCATATAACACAGCATGCATAAACCACATCCCCATGGGACACGGTGGAACCACAACATGGCTAAACCGAGGACACGAAAGCTTACCTTGAAAGCAATAAATCCAAGCCAAGAGTCCAACCACTCTCACAGTCCAAACACAGCAGTATCACAATCTGTTATGGACCAATAATATATCATTAATTATGCATCACAAGCATACAACTTAAAGACTACGCCTTTCCTTTATGTTATACGTCTTAAGGCATCCAACAAAGCCATAAGTCCTTAATCACATGATTCTGACTTAGTTCATTAATTACAAAAGTCCAACTTCCTTAATCTAGGGTCCACAAACCCTAACATCATCTCTGTATGAACAGTACCTCACTGTCCTACGAAATCCCAAAATATCCGGATATTCCTTGGGCCATATCCGGATATCTTACTGACTATATCCGGATATACAATATCCGGATATCCAGATCCCCATATCCGGATATCAATATTCGGATACCATATCCGGATATCAATATCCGGATATCTGTTCGACAAATATCCGGATATCTCACGACAGAATGCAGTTTCTGCATTTCGTGAATATCCACTTCAAAGATCCAACTTTTAACACTTAAATACGTTAAAACATGCATCTTTAATCTGTTTTAGTTCACATACCCATTGGTTACTGGTTTAGATTATTAAACATGGCAAGACACAATCTTTAAGCCACAAAACTTATGATCAAAGATGAGTAAGCTTACCCCAAGCTTGAAACAGCCCAACAATGGTGCTCTTGGAGCTCACAAGTCAGCTCCAAGGTACTGACTTTAGGGAGGACGAAAATGGAGCAACAAGGTGAGTTCTTTCCTCACCAAGGAAGCTACTTGAAGCTTCTACCCCACACAACACAAACTCAATCTCACACCTTTACCCAACACAGCTCTCTCAACTCAGAAAGAGGCCAACAATGCAGTCCAAAGGCTAACTCTCACCCTCACCAAGTGTTTAGAATGATGGAACACGCATCAAAGGTAATAACTTGGCCAAGGAATGAAGGAGAAGAGCAATGGAGCACAAGGAATGGAGATGCAGCAAAGAGAGCTCACACACCAGCACAAGTCACGTAGGAGGCTGCATATTTGACCTAGAAATTTGTGCTATTTAGCATATATAGCCATTTAAGTCATAACGCGCAGTATTAGCAATAGCTACGCAAAAGATTTTAATCCTAAACTTTGGAATCTTAACCTACTCATTTTTCTAAGATTTTTCATATTTTTATTTTATTTTTCAGAGCACCTTTCCGGTACGCGCTTTCCATATCCAGTATCAGTTCTGGCATTAGATCTCATCATTTTGACTTGAAACTCGTTTTATAAGTCCTTCATAATATTCTAGTAATTATCATGCACTTATTATAATTTTTCGGGATACTTTTTCGGTACGCATTTATACCCGGTAGCAGAACCGGTATCTGCACTTTTCTTTCGAAAAGCGACTTTCAGCATTCTTACTCACTTACTATAATTATTTAAGCTAAATAATAATTATTGAGGTCAATTATGGAATCATTTCCTAATTTATCACAATTAATTCATTAATTACCTTAATTAGCGGTGCACGTTCTTATATTCACCCCACTTTTTTAAGGATTTTGTCCTCAAAATCAGAAACATACCTGTCTCGAAAGTCGGGATACTGTCGGAGAAGCTCGTCCTCTCGCTCCCATGTGCACTCCTCGGGACTACGTCCAATCCACTGCACCTTGACCATCGGAATAGTCTTGCTCCTTAGCTGCTTCTCGCCACGATCGAGAATCTTGAGTGGTCCGACGGGAGTCTTTAGGTTCTCCCGAACCTCCACATCATCCGGTTGCACCACGTGCGAAGGATCTGCTCTGTATCTCCGAAGCTGAGACACGTGAAACACGTCGTGGATGTTGGCTAAGTTCGAAAGTAAGGCAAGTCGATAGGCAACAGGTCCTATTCTACCAAGGATCTGGTAGGGCCTAATGAATCGCGGGCTCAACTTCCTCACTCCGAGTGCTCGTCCAACACCGGTGACAGGTGAAAGTCTCACAAACACGTGCTCACCCTCACTGAACTCCAGTGGACGATGCTTGACATCGTAGTAGCTCTTCTGGCGATTCTGCGCCTGCTTCAACTTTTCCCTGATCATCTGGATCTGCTGGGTAGTATCTTGGACAAAGTCCAAGCCAAATAGCTCATTGTCTCCAACCTCAGACCAGCAAGTAGGAGTCCGACACCTCCTACCATACAGTGCCTCGTAGGGTGCCATGCCCAGACTAGCATGAAAACTGTTGTTGTACGAAAATTCCACAAACAAAAGGTAACTATCCCATGCTGAACCCTGCTCCAAAACGTGCAAGCCCTCAACATGTCCTCCAATGTCTGGATGGTTCGCTCAGTCTGTCCGTCAGTCTGAGGGTGAGAGGCGGTACTCAATCTCAGCTGTGTACCAAAAGCTCCCTGCAGCGCCTCCCAGAACCGAGATGTGAACTTCGGGTCCCTATCACTGATGATACTCTCGGGAACCCCGTGAAACCTCACAATCTTGCGGACATATAGCTTGGCCAACTGCTCTGTAGTGAAGCTCACCTTCACTGGAAGAAAATGGGCAGACTTGGTCAATCTGTCCACAATGACCCAGATAGAGTCACAACCAGCCTGAGTCTTCAGCAATCCCACCACGAAGTCCATGGAAATACTCTCTCATTTCCACTGTGGAATCTCAAGAGGTTGAAGCTTAACAGACGGTTTCTGGTGCTCAATCTTCACTTTCTGACATATAAGACACTTGGATACGTAAACCGCTATGTCTTTCTTCCTGCCCGGCCACCAAAAATTTCTCTTTAAGTCCTAATACATTTTTGTAGCACCAAGGTGGATAGTAAATTGGCCCTTATAAGCCTCTGCCATAACCTCCTCAGTCAATGGCCCTCGAGGGATCACAACCCTCTTCTGAAACAGCAGCAAACCATCATTGTTCCAAGATACACCATCTTGGTTTTTCACATAATCAAGACACTCTCTTTGTACTTGCGCCTCTTTAATCTTTTCTATCAGCTCATTAATCACTTTTGCTGTTTCCATCTAGAGCAGTGCGCCCCCAAATAAGGAGTTCACTCTCAAGTCTCTGAACTTTTCGATTACATCATAGTCGCTCATCATCAAGCTGGATAAGCTCACGGATTTCCGGCTCAAAGCATCGGCTACCACATTGGCCTTGCCAGGATGTTACCTCAACTCAAAGTCGTAGTCCTTCAAGAACTCCATCCATCTCCGCTGTCTCATGTTCAACTCCTTCTGGTCAAACAGATATTTCAGACTCTTGTGGTCACTGAATACAGCAAACTTCATGCCATACAGGTAATGCCTCCAAATCTTGAAAGAAAAAATAATAGCTGCCAACTCCAAGTCGTGAGTCGGGTAGTTCTCCTCATGAGATTTCAACTGTCTTGAAGCATAAGCAACAGCTTTCCCTCTCTGCATCAGCAGACAACTCAGCCCCTTTCCAGAGGCATCATAATAAAGCTCAAACTGCTCTGCAGGATCAGGAAGGATTAACACAGGAGCAGTAGTCAGTCTCTCCTTCAACTCCTGGAAGCACTCCTCACACTCATGTGTCCATATGAATGGAGTCTCCTTTAGGGTAAGGTAAGTCATCGATAACACCATCTTGGAGAATCCCTCAATGAACCACTTGTAGTACCCAGCCAAACCTAAGAAGCTTCTCATTTCTGTAACTGTCTTGGGTCTTTCCCAATCCATCACGACCTCAATCTTGTTAGGATCAACTACAACTCCATCAGCGGAAATCACCTGACCCCAAAATTTCACCGACTTGAGCCAAAACTCACATTTTGACGGCTTTGCATAAAGTTTTTTCTCTTTTAACACTTGCAACACAATCTTCAAGTGCTCAGTATGCTCCTCCTCTATCTTGGAGTAAATCAAAATGCCGTCAATGAAGACGATCACAAACTGATCCAGGTACGGCTGGAAGATCCTGTTCATGTAGTCCATGAACACTGCAGGTGCATTGGTGAGTCCAAACGGGATCACCAAGTACTCATAATGACCGTACCTCGAGCGAAACGCTGTCTTTGGTACATCCTCCGGCTTAACCCGTATCTGATGGTATCCAGACCGGAGATCAATCTTCGAATACACACAAGCACCCCTGAGCTGATCCAACAAATCATCAATGCGTGGAAGGGGATACTTGTTCTTGATTGTCACCTTGTTCAACTGCCTGTAGTCGGTGTACAATCGCATAGTCCCATCTTTCTTTTTCACAAATATGACCGGTGCTCCCCAAGGAGACACACTCGACCGAATGAAGTCTTTCGCCGAAAGATCCTCAATATGCTTCTTCAGCTCTGCCAACTCCGGTGGCGACCTCCGATATTGAGCTAGTGAAATAGGCCACACACCAGGCAATAAGTCAATGGAGAACTCTATCTCCCTCTGCGGTGGAAACTCAGGAATCTCCTCGGGAAATACCTCGAGGAATTCCCTCACCACATGAATGCCAGTGAGATCCTCTTGTGTCCCACTCACCAAACCTCCCAACATGACATAGCCAAATGCCCCTGCTCTCAAGGCCCTCCTCGCCTGCAGGACTGAAATGAACGGTGAGGAACTGGTTGTGGACCCACCCAGAGACATAACCACTCTCTTGACACATCAATCAATCAATGCACAGTTTCTGGACAGCCAATCTATGCCCAGAATAATCTCCAAGTAGGCCATCGGCAATCCTATCAGATCTACCGAGAAGTCACGGCCATACCAATGAAACGCTACATCGCGATGGATAGTGGAGGTCAAATATTTTTCTTCGGTGGCAGTGGTCACCCGCATCGGTGGAGAAAGCACATCGCTGGGCAACTCAAGCCCCACAACAATAGGGGTAGCAACAAATGAATGCGTTGCCCCGCAATCAAATAGTACATCAACAGCTGAACCACCAATGATAACAGTACCTCTGACCAGGTTCGGAGCTTTGTCCGACTGCTGACGATCAAGGGTGTACACACGCCCAGTAGTAGGTGGCACTGCTGGTGCCACTGTAGGAACCATCTGCAGAGGAACTGCCTGCTCTGCAGCAGCTCTCGCCGTCGGGCAATCTCTCAAGTAGTGGCCCTCCTTGCCACACTGGAAGCATATTAACTGGCCTGTAGCACACGGCCCAAAATGTGACTTCCCACATCCCGAGCATCTAGGAGCAGGAGATCTCACTGTACTCCCCTGAGCAGAAGTCTTCTTAAACTGATTTGGCACTTGTTTAGCCGCCAACTATTTTCCCTTGCCCTTGTTCCCGAACTTCCCGTCTCTCCAGGAAGTGGAACCACCAGTACCCTGTGGCACCTCAATCTTGGCCTTCTTGACCTGACTCGCACTGTAGAAGTCCTCAATATCACGACACTGCTGTACCAAAGCCCCGAAGTCTCTCGAAGCAGAACCAACAAGGTGCCCATCAATGTCCTCATTAAGTCCCCTACGGAACTTAGCAGCTAAAAAAATAGGAGTCGGCCTCGTCATGCAAAAATGAGCAAACTTGACCAGCTCATTAAACTTGGCCAGGTACTCGTCAACAGACAACGAGCCCTGCATCAACCTGTTAAACTCTCCCTGCTTCCTCTCCTGAGCATCATAAGGAAAGTACCGACCCAAGAAGCAGTCCCCAAAGAACGGCCATGTCATCACATGCCTCTGCATCTCGAACACCTTGAGAGGTGTTCGTCCACCACTCGTGGGCATCGCCCTCCAGCATGTATGTGGCGAACATCAGCTTTTGCGACTCTGTACACTGCATCACCCTGAATATCTTGTCCAGGGCCTGGAGCCATCTAGCAGCAGCAATGGGGTCGTAGGACCCATCAAACGTAGGTGGCTTATGGTTGCGAAAAACATTCAGCCGGCGGTCGATCTCATCTCGATCCTCAGCAAAAACAGGAACGACCTGCATAGCCTCCGTCAAGTGGCTACCCTCACCCATCTGACTCTGGGTGTCCTCTTGTTGACTAGGTGGAGGTGGAGGCGGTGGTTGTGGTGGAGGTGGTGGAGGACACTGGCCAGCAGCAGGACCAGCCCTCAACTCCTCCAACATGAACCTCATCATAGTCATGTTGGCTATCCAGTTCTCCTCCAGAACCTCAGCGGTGGCTCTCCTGTTCGCCTCTCTAATGGCATCCAGCATCGCCTGATATGCCAACCTCGTGGCCTCCTGGTCGGCTAGTCGGGCCGCCTACATCTCAGCTAATGCAACCAGGATAGGGTCTGGTTGATCCTCACTCGTACTCTGGTTCCTCCTTGGTTGCACCATGACTCTGCACAAGTTACACAAAGAATGAGCTGATCAGGCCCACGCCATGTGGTCACATATGCATTATCATAATACACACCAATCAGAGAGAACACAAGATAGACACGCAACGAAACATCCTAAGTTATTGCAATATATACAGTTTTTCCCTAGAAAGTGCTCTGATACCATAAAATGTAACAGCCCGTGTGATGTGCCTCTGGCAAGTGTGATTTTTCTGTGTTAAAATTGACAAGAATTGAGTCATAAGAGAGCAATTTAAATACATATTTGCTAATTATGTTGATTCTTTGTATGTCAATAATATGCATCTTTTAGTTGTGTTTTTACAGGAAAAATAAGTGAAATTTGAATTCAAAATTTGAATTCAAAACTGTTTTTAATTTAATTCTTTCGTTACGTAATAAGTTTTAATTTAATTCTTCAGTTACGTAATAAAGTTTTAATTAAATCTTTACGTTATACGTTTCGGTAATAAAGTTGTAATTAATTATTCCATTACACGTTTCATCGGGGTAATTTTGGAAGACGCGGCGAAACCCTAGTTGCTACCTATGTAAAGGTTCCTCTCCACACACTCCATGGCACACAATTCAGTCTTCAGAGGAAATCTCACACATTTTGAAAATTCCATTCCATTTGGATCTGGAGAGACTGGAGGAGAAGGGCTCTGTGGCGTTCTTCGTTCTTCATCTTGTTCCAGTTAAAAAGGAAGAGATTTGAAAAATTGCGAGGATCAGCATTTAAAGCTCATTACATCACATTTCAAACTATCCTCAATTAGCGCTGAAGCAATTAAGGAAAGAATCTGCAATCAAAGCGCTGAGTCAAAGCACAGCTGGCACTGCAGCAAATAAAGATAGGATGCTTTGTTAGCATTACATCAAAATGAAGTGTCATCCTTATCTACTCACGCAGCATTACATGTGAAAGTAAACTGGCCTTTGAAGGCCGATGCATGTAAGGTGTAAAACAAGAATTTTACTGCGGAACATACATGCACACATAGGTTCATGCTTTAAGACAACATGATGTTACCTTGTTTTTGGCCTGATCAGTCAGGGAGATCAGATGTCAGGCTTGAAGGGTTCAAACCCTCTAATGGTGATCCACACCACTGTTCGTCAATGATTCAAGAACCCTTTCTTGAAAGCCACCAGATGAACACCACAGTGAGGCTTGCTATGCGCACAAGTGGTGAAGGTGGAGGCTAGGTATTCTGTTTGGAAAGGTGTAGTGAGCTACCCTACAGAATGGTGCATAGATGGAGGAGAGTTGGCTAGGTTTTTTCAAAACCCTAAGGTGTGGAACAAGTGTTGTTATATGCGCACACTTGGAGAGGAGGAGGGATTTAATTCATTCAAAATGAAAAACAAACTTTCAAATTGCTTTGAAATTTGCGCATAGAACAGTGAGATAAGGTGGAGCTGTTGCAAAACTAACTTTGCCAACAACCTCCAATCTTATCCACATGAAATTAAGTTCAAAATAATTTAAACTTAAATTCATAAACTATCATATAGTATATACTTCTCATGCGCATAATTCAGCCCTAGAAGGGGTCCAAATATATTGAGTAGTTGCATTCAAAATTTGAATCAACTCACCCACTGATTCCCTCAACCACCAAATCTGAATGGAGGTTTGTTTTAAGTGATAAGATGACATTCTTATCACCTAAAACTTGCGCACCAAACAGCCAAGGATGTGCCTCCAAAGATGCTTCTTGATCCAAGGAATATGCTCCAATAAGATCCTGTCTTATCATTTTGTTATGAAACAACTTTTCAAAACCAATTCAAATTCGAATTCAAACACTTGAATTCAAACGTTCAAACATTCAAATTCAAAATTCAAAATTCAAAATTTCAAATTTCAAATTCAAAATTCGAATTTCAAAATTCAAATCCAAATTCAAATTTCAAAATTCAAATTTCAAATTTCAAATTTCGAATTCTAAACTCGAATTTCGAAATTCAAATTCTAAATTCAAAATTCAAATTTCAAATTCAAAATTCGAAATTCAAATATTTGATTATTAATTTAACTAATTAAATTAATTAGTAATGGTTTGGACTATCCAAGCCCATTACTAAACTCCATGCACCACCCACCCATTAAGGTGGGCTTCCAAACAGCTTCTTGGGCTAACAACCATTATTATGCCCAATACCTTTAAAGCTAGTCCATCATGACTACAAGGTGTTAGTGGTTGACCCATTAGGTCCAACTTAGCTTCTGACATAACTGGACTTGGGCCCAACAAGCCCACAACCCAATTAATGACAACACAGAACACTAGCAATGCTTTGTTGCCCCAGAACTAGTCAGATTAATGACTTGATCAACCTATTGCACATATTTGGTTGCCGTATGTATTTCCCTTCGTCTCGGTTATCTTCCCTTTAACCTAGGGTAAGGAAATGTATCAACCCCTGAGGTTTAGGGTAAGCTTTATTCGAAATAGGGAATCTTCAATTTACTGACTCTAAAGGCAGATCATCTCATGATCTCTTTTACTATGCATAGATTCCCGAGTCCCTGTAAATGTCATCCCGATTTCTCCGGTTTACAGATAACCTAATCTCTCATAGAGATTTGACAAATTCCTTCAGCTTATTGCCCTAGCCCCGTGCCCTTTAA
Organism: Gastrolobium villosum; assembly: GCA_032173675.1. Lineage (NCBI taxonomy): Eukaryota > Viridiplantae > Streptophyta > Magnoliopsida > Fabales > Fabaceae > Gastrolobium > Gastrolobium villosum. The sequence continues at coordinate 46,870 of JAVKPL010013456.1, read as the reverse complement.
GGACACGCCCAACAGTATACCTATGAGTCTCCATGTTTCAGGCAGACGAGGTATACAATCAAAACATGCCTTCAAGAACACAGTCTAGGTAATAACTTCTGGTCTAAGGAAAGACATACCCAAACATAAAGAGATTACTCTAATGACACTATCTGTGAGATTTCCTCATAGAGTCTCTTTTTGGGTCTGTTCAGTGCGAGCTATACTCTTATAGGTCCACCCACGACTTTAGCTAAGATATCTCCATATCTGCAGCTCATGAGGTCTTCACCTTGTATCCATATACAAGTAGATAAGTCGTACTAGTCTTTACTCGAGATCACTGATCCCCAAACTCAGTGTCTCTAGACTAGGAACATATAATTAGGAATAGACATGCAATATCCTTGAATCCTCATGATCGTGATCTCATCACAGATACTCAAGAGATACCTATTCTATTCCAAGGGATTTATCCAGTTCGTTCATATAATATTAACAGTAATATCGAGACACAATATGAAATTGAATAAATAGTGCTTTTATTTATTTGCGACAAACAAAGTTCTACATCTAGTGTCCTTTATTTAATCAAAAGATTGTCTCTAGGACACACATATGCTAACAAGCTCCCACTTGGCCTAGAGCCAATCAGACCTAAGTCGTATGCCCAAAGCCTCATAATGACTATCATGTTTTCTCTGAGAAACAGCCTTTGTCAGAGAATCGGCCAGGTTATCGTCTGTGGGAACATAATCCATTTTTACATCATTCCTATCAATGATTTCTCTAATCAAATGATATCTGCGGAGCACGTGTTTAGATCTTTGATGAGACCTAGGTTCCTTTGACTGCGCAATGGCTCCTGTGTTGTCGCAAAGCAACTGTATGGGCTCATCCACGCTTGGAACCACCCTTAGTTCATTTATGAACTTCTTGATCCACACTGCCTCCTTAGCTGCTTCTGAAGCAGCTATGTATTCAGCCTCTGTCGTTGAATCTGCTGTTGTCTCCTGCTTAGAACTTTTCCAAGACACTGCCCCACCATTTAAGGTGAATACGAATCCTGACTGTGACTTGCAGTCATCTTTGTCACTCTGAAAGCTGGCATCAGTGAACCCTTTCACTGTTAACTCATTAACCCCACCATAGACCAGAAACGCATCCTTAGTTCTTCTTAAGTATTTAAGGATGGTTTTGACTGCCGTCCAGTGACCCTCTCCAGGGTCTGACTGGTATCTGCTCGTAATGCTTAAAGCATATGAGACATCTGGTCTCGTACATATCATGGCATACATGATGGATCCAATAGCCGAAGCGTATGGAATTCCACTCATGCGATCCTTCTCAGGCTGTGATTTAGGACACATAGCCCTTGATAGGTGTACCCCATGACTGACAGGAAGAAAACCCTTTTTCGACCCTTCCATGCTAAACCTCTTTAGCATCTTGTGAACGTACGTGGATTGAGATAAACCCAGCAGCCTCTTGGATCTATCTCTATAGATCTTTATACCAAGTATAAAGGCTGCCTCTCCCAAATCCTTCATGGTAAAGTTTTCTGAAAGCCACTCTTTCGTTATTTTTAATGTGGGGATGTCATTTCCTATTAGCAATATGTCATCTATATAAAGCACTAGGAAGACGACATTACTCCCACTAACCTTTCTATAAACACAAGGTTCATCCTCGTTCTTGATAAAACCGTTACTCTTAACGACTTCATCAAAACGTATATTCCAACTCCTTGATGCTTGCTTTAGCCCATATATTGACCTTTGTAGTTTGCATACCATATGCTCCTGATCTTTGTTTTCAAAGCCTTCAGGTTGTGTCATGTACACTTCCTCCTTCAAGAACCTTGACATCCATTTGCCAAATTTCATAGTCGTGGTATGCTGCTATTGCAAGCATGATCCTAATAGATTTGATCATGGCAACTGGTGAGAAAGTTTCATCATAGTCAACTCCTTGTCTTTGACGATACCCTTTCGCCACCAACCTAGCTTTGTAGGTCTGAACGTTGCCATCTGCATCAGTCTTTCTTTTAAAGACCCATTTATTACCGATAGGAACTATTCCTTGCGGTTTAGGAACCAAGGTCCACACCTTGTTCTGATACATCGAATCCATTTCAGATTCCATGGCTTCAAGCCATCTTGAGGAGTCAACATCTTTGACCGCCTCCTCGTAGTTACTTGGTTCATCATCCTCAACAGTTTGCTGATTCTCAATCACAAACCCGTACCTTTCAGGTGGATGGATGACCCTCGTAGATCTACGGAGTTGTGTGTTTACTTCTCCATTGGAGAACGTCGCCTGCGGAGCAGACTCGGGTTCCTCAATCTGTTCTTGTGGATCTTGCACTTCTTCAAGATCAATCTTACTCCCACTGCCTCCTTGAGAGATCAAATCCTTCTCAAGGAACTCAGCATTCTTTGACACAAACACTTTGTGTTCTTCCATGGAGTAGAAGTAGTATCCCTTAGTACCTTTAGGATACCCCACAAATAGACATTTAGTACTCTTAGCACTAAGCTTGTCTGATGTCAACGCTTTGACATAAGCTGGCGATCCCCATACCCTGAGGTAACTCAGGTTGGGTCTCTTACCACTCCATATCTCATATGGTGTGGTCTGAACAGATTTAGACGGTACCCTATTTAGAAGGTATGCCGCTGTGTCTAAGGCATATCCCCAAAACGATTTTGGAAGTTGAGTCTCACTCATCATAGACCTAACCATGTCTAACAAGGTCCTGTTTCTCCTTTCGGAGACACCGTTTTGGTGTGGTGTGTAAGGAGCGGTAAATTGTGAGAGAATTCCATTTTCTCTCAGATAACCCTGAAACTCGTGGCTCAAATATTCACCACCACGATCTGATCGTAATGTCTTAATCATCTTGCCACGTTGTTTCTCCACTTCATTCCTAAACTCTTTGAACTTTTCAAACGCTTCAGATTTATATCTCATTAGGTATATATACCCAAATCTTGATTTGTCATCTGTAAAGGTAATGAAATAAGAATATCCACCTCTAGCCTCAATAGACATTGGGCCACATACATCAGTATGAATGAGTTCTAATAACTTACTAGCCCTATGACTCTCAAGCCCTTTGGGCTTTTGTTGAATTATTTTCCCAGCTAGACAAGATTCACACTGTCCATAGGATTCCAAATCCATGGAGTCCAGGTATCCATCTCTATGCATCCTAGACAATCTTGTTTCATTTATGTGTCCTAGTCTACAGTGCCAAAGATAAGATTGATTATCCGTCCTAGGTCGTTTCACATCTATATTGAGCACTTCATTTCCCATTTCCAACACATACAATCCATTTATTAAAGAAGCAGTACCGTAAACCATATCATTCAAAATGATAGAAAAAGTACCATCCCTAATACTGAAAGTATAACCATCTTGTTCTAAACAAGAAATTGAAATAATGTTTCTAGAAATATACGGAACATAAAGACAATTATTCAAATGCAATAAAAGGCCCGTAGGCAAAATAAGGTCAGCATCTCCAACTGAATGAGCAGCAACTCTTGCTCCATTACCAACGCGGAGATCCACCTCGTTTCTATCCAATCTCCTTGGGCTCCTAAGTACCTGCAACATATTGCAGATATGAGAACCGCATCCGGTATCCAATACCCATGAGGATGGATTAGCATAAGAATAATTTATCTCAATCATGAAAATACCTGAGGCAGAAGCATCACCATGCTTCTTGTCCTTCACATTGTTCAGGTAGTCTGGACAATTCCTCTTCCAGTGGCCTTTCTTGCCACAATGGAAGCACTCAGCATCACCCTTATCCTTAGGTGCCTTCTTACCCTTCTTCTTGCCCTTCTTCTTCTTGGATTTGCCTTTGGGCTTAAGGGGGTCACCTTTTGCAGGCTCCTTACCCTTTCCCTTGGCCTTGCTAGGCCCACCAATCAAAAGAGCCTGTGTCCTATCCTTCTTGATAGACACTTCAGCTGTTGTTAACATGCTTAACAACTCAGGCAAGCTCACTTGCATCCCATGCATATTGTAATTCATGATGAATTGACTGAAGGAAGGTGGAAGTGAGGTGAGGACTAAGTCATTACTTAGCTCGGCATCCATGATGAAGCCTAGGTTTCCTAGCTTCTCAATCAGCCCGATCATCTTGAGAACATGGCTGGCAACAGACATGCTCTCAGTCATCCTACAAGAGAACAGTTCTCTTGAGGCCTCATACCTCTCATGCCTGCCTTTAATATCATACAACTCCTTGAGATGTACGATAATAGAGGGAGCATCCATATGCTCATGCTGCTTTTGCAGTTCAGGCGACATGGATGCCAACATGATGCATACTGCCATCACATTGTCATCCAAGTGCTGTTGGTGGGTTAAGAAATCAAATTCCGCAAACCCTTCTTCCCCTTCCCGTGGAGCTACGGGTATTACAGCATCTAAAACGTAGGCAATCTTTTTGGCCCTTAGAACTATTCTTAGGTTCCGATACCAGTCCATAAAATTTGAACCGGTCAGTTTATTCGTATCGAGTATTGAACGTAGTGACAGTGGATTAGTCATACTATAAGCTGAAAAGGATGTAAAGATAGTTTTAGTTAATATACAGTTATGTAGTTAAAAGCAAATTATTAAAGACTTGAAATAATTTGCCCCTCCCACTATTTTATCTAAGTCAATGACCCTTCCTTTTGACTTAGGGTTAATCTACTTTAGATTTTACCTTAGTGGGATTAAGAGTGCAGTTATTTATTTTAATCTCCGTCTGAGACCGCAAGATTAATTTAAATAAAAGGTTGATCTGTATCAACAGTATCTCATACCCTCTTTTAACCTTAGGTTGACAACTCTTTGTCACTTAGTGGTGCATCTCATGCAACCAACCTAGCACCATTACCCTAAGCACATAAGCCCGGCTGTGCCTGCAACTTATGTCTTAGTTAAGCATTAAACCAGCACCCTAAGTGTCTTACACTTCAAACACTACTCTAGCCCAACGAAATAGTGGGTCCCAACTGAGTTGTGGAGCACCACTACGTAGAAGAGTTTTGAGTAGCATTGGTGGTGGGAGATAATCATATGCTTAATTATTTATTCCTTTTAAGGGTTCCTTTTATCTTGGGGTTAATTAGGTCCCACCAAACGCATATTGTAAGTTATCATGCTAGTCGTTACCTATGTCAAACATCTATCGGTATACACTAGTCGCTATTGGACAAACATAATAACCATACAAAACGCGGTTTGCCCAATTTATGCATACTAGACGTTCTAATCATACATGCATATAAACAGTTTATATTGAGATAGCCATGGTGCTCGCGCTTTTGTCCTTTTGCTTCTTTAAGCAACGGCCGCTTGTCGTCTATACGCCACTAGCCTATTTCTCTAATTACAAATAACTAAAGAAACTCCATAACATTTTGGAGGGACAAAATTACAAAATTTAAATTACAAATACACTTGTAAATTAAATGCGCGATTACACATTAATTTAAAATTCAAAAAATTCAAATCCGGGCACCATGACCATCCCCTTCCTGTTTGTACCTGAAAAGTTCAAAACTTGCAAACACAAACATTATATTATCACATAACATTTTCACATGTATTTTGACATTTAACATTTAAACATCAAAATAGCATCAAGATTCATAATCTTAAATTTCTCATTGGCCGAATTTAAAAAACAATTTCAATTCTAATTTTGTTAGTTCTTTCTCAAAGAAAACAAAATTAAACCATGTCATCATCATCACCATCGTCGCAGCCACTGCCATCACCACCACCACCACTACCATCGCTGCCGCCACTATGCCACCGTTATCACCACTGTCGCTGCCACCACTATCATTATTACGCCACCACCATCGCCACTATCGCTACGGCCACTGCTGTCACCACCACCACCTCTACATCATCGCCACAATCGCCATCATCACAACCACCATCACCGTCACAATCCTTATCACTATCATTACCACCACCGCCACCATCACCTCAGCTACTACCGTCACCACCACCACCATGCCACCATTACCACCCGCTGTCACCATTACCACTGCCGCCGCCGCTACCATGCCATCACCACTATCATTACTATTTCCACCGCCACCACCACCACCATGACTCCATCGCTATCGCCACCACCACCACAACGCCACTACTACAACCACTACCGCCGCCGCCACCACCACCACATCGTATGAAAAGGAAAGTGATGATCCGAAATTTTTTTATGCTTAATAAGAATTATTTTTTATTCTATTATTTGTTTTGTTATCAAACGCAATTATCATTCTCGGAATAAAAATAAAACATGTTATCAAACACAATTTTTTCTTTGAAATTGTTCAAAGTCACAGAAATAAAAAAGAATTGTTTATTTCCAGAAACAGTGCTAGGGAACAGAATGATTGCCATGCACATCCTTAACATAACCATGTCATGTGAGAGGATTCTAACCATACAAAGGTGAATCATCAGTGATGATTTTATAACTAGTTATTCCTAAATTTGTTTTTCTCTTTTCCCTCATTACCATTAATTCATATTTGTATAATCATAATTTTCTCACATGACATAGTCACTTTCCATAATTATAGATTTTGATTCATTTTTATTTTTGGGGTCATGTCTTAACAAGTTATAATTCTTACCAAAATAAATAGCACTCGCTATCACGAAATAGCACATAATGCTCTTGCTTAATAATAATAAAAAAATCTTCATCCATAATAATTCATCGGTTGCAGTTAACTAAACATATAGACATGTTTGTTGTTGTATCACTACTCGTACGATGACATGTGACCGTAAAAAACTTTCACCTAGAAAATGTCATAGAGAATTAGACACAGAAGGGACATTGCACGCATTTTGCATAATTTATGAAGGTAAATGTCATAGAGAATTAGACACAGAAGGGACATTGCACGCATTTTGCATAATTTATTTTCTCATGCAACATGAGAGAGGAGCTTTTCTCTTACACACAATCAAGTGGGCCCACTAGTTTAAATAAAAAAGAAAAATGAATGAAAATATTAAATGGAAATCGAGCTCTCACTAATATGAGAGATGACTATTCCTACAACATGAGATTTATTTATCCCATTTATAAAAACAATGCATATAGATATTTCTAATAAATTATTCAGCATATATGTAAATTTATCTAAGACATTATTGATGAACTTTCATGACAAAGATGATGAGTTGTTCAAAATAAAACTATCATTGTAAAAAATGAAATTATCTTGATCGAGCATAATTATGAAAAATTCATACAAATTAACTATGGCGCTTATCAAAAAAATTATTAGTTATCACATTTAAGACACTGAAGATTCTTAAAGAAAAGTCATTCCTATAAAATGTTATAATTCCTCGTTGAAGAACAAGATTCCTTCATGGATGAAGACGTAGAGGAAGACATCATGATGTATAATCAACTTGATATATAATATATATGTAAAGGACTAAAATAATAATGTAGTTAATATTCTTGTTCTCGTTTTGCACATGGGCAAGAAAAAAAAAAAACTTTTCATTTCCCGAATCTCGAGACAAAAAAAGCTTGAGTAGCTTATAGGAAAAAAACACAGCAAAATGGTAAAAGAGAAAAGTGAAAAAAAGAGGGACGATCCAAAAAAGAGCACACACATTGCTTGGGCTATAAAGCAGTAGTTTTCGTTTCACAAACGCCAAAGGGACTTATTTGTGATTCACAACATAGAGACAATATTTTCACTATTAAAATTTTCCAGTAACAACTTACTATCCATCTAATTATCATTGGATCAAAGAGAGAGAATGCTAAAAAATTTATGAAGTGAGAGAAAATGTTGATCCAATAGTGATTAGAAAGGTAGTAAGTTGGTGGTGAAAAAATTTGGTAATAAGAATATCCCTTCTCCACAACCTAAACGAGGGCAAATAATGTAACGGTAATAGTTTTCCATATAAGAGAGGATGAATATTCTTATTACCAAAATTTTCTACTACCAATTTACTACCTATCTAATCACCATTGAATCAAAGAGAAAGAATGTTAAAAAGTTTTTAAAAAAAGAGAAAATGTTGATCCAATGGTGATTAGATAGGTAGTAAGTTGGTAGTAGAAAATCTTAGTAGTAAGAATATCCCTCCTCTAGTAGGAGATAATAATTATCTTCTATTAACTCATTTGTATAAGTGAGGTGCATTTTTAAGGGAAGAGAAAGAGAAAAAATAAAATGGGACCTATATTAAATTTGTGTGTGTAGGAGATAAATTTTTTATTATGTAATAAGAATAATAAATCCGATAATGTAAATTCACAATTTTATTTTCAATGGATGAATGTATTGAGTAATAAATGTGACTAGTTGATCTGCATCTGAACGATGATAGCCCAATTGATGTGAATAATTGGATCGATTCTCGTTAATATTATATAAAATCTTAATCATTGTCGTGTATCGCATTTGGGATCAATTTCATGGTTGAAAAAGAAGCTAATCATCCGTTTATAAATTTTTTTATATAAATTATATTAAATATGATCGATTATATATTTTTGATCAGGGCACAGAAGTATGATAGGTAATTTGTAAGAATTTAATAAATAAAAAATTTATAAATATAAGATTTACAGTAAAAATTGAGTAGCCTGTACGAAAAAAAAACTCCCAAACCAGCAAAATAGTAGAGAGAAAAGTGAAAAAAGAGCGATCCAAAAAAGTATGGTAGTGTAGTACTGTAGCAGTTTACGTTTCACAAACATTAAAGGGACTTATTTGTGATACACAGACAATACAAGGGCGAATTACGTAATTTCACAACCACTCGAACCCACGGTCACTCACCTATTCCTTAACACGCGCACCAACACTGCACCGAGATCCAAATATCCCACCGTTCCGGTTACGAAATTACCAAAATACCCACACTCACTTTATATATATATAAATCCAAAATCACCACGCAACCATTTCCTATTTGCGAATCATCATCACTCCCAAGAAGCTCACACGCACACGAAAGAGCTTCGAGTATCGGAACAACAACAAGAAGTAGTAGTAGTTGAAGCTGGATTGTTAAGAAGGCAATGCCTTGCTCTTCCTTTGGTTCTAACGCTGGTGGTGGTGATTGCAACAACAACAACAACAATAACAAGAAGGATGGTTCTTCTCTCTCTGATTTCAAGCTGAACGAATCCACCTTTTTGGCTTCACTCATGCCGAAGAAAGAGATTGGTGCCGATCGATTCCTCGATGCTCATCCTGAATACGATGGCCGTGGTGCTCTCATCGCTATCTTCGGTACCCGAACCGTTGACTCTCCTTTCACTACTCATTTTTCTTGCTGTTTTTTGATTTTTTTTTTCGATTGTTAGATGTTAATAAATGAAAATAATCACGAGTTAATGAGTGTTTAGTTTAGTGCATGTTTGGATTAGTTTATCTTGCGGTTGAAATATCTTTAATTAAAATATTAATTGAAGGCGAGCCTTCTCACAAACAGGTTTTTTTTTTTTTTTTTTAATATTTATTGAGCTTTGAATAAAGTACAAAAGAAAAAGGAGATTTTATACAATTAATCAAAACCAAACATGCATTTAATCGCTTTGTTTGAATGGTTTGTTTGTCTACTTTCAAGTTAATTATGTAATTGTTTTGCATGAGGAAAATTAGTGAAAATAAAAAATAAAAATAAAAATGAAAAGGTGCTGAAATTTATTGGAGGTTGTAGTTGTTAGAATAGAAAGTGAAGTAGTTATCTGCATTTGTAATAGCATATGGTTTGGCTATTGATGTAAGTAAACACGAGTTTAGTGCAAAGAAGAGCGATGGAATTGAAAGCAGAGAATCTGGTGTGTTGACCTGATAGCTGTTTGAAAATGGATTGGTTGGGCTAATGGATTATTTTTAGTGTTTTAGAAAGTTTTTTTTTTTTTTTTTTTTTTTTTTTTTAATTTTTATGAGGAATATTGGTGATTAACCTTTTTGTGTTGTGTCGATATTCATATATTAGGGATTTGTTGCCTTTGAATCTTTATTTGGTTTTACTCAATTTAAGTGATGAAGATACATGCGTGCTGTGTACATCATGAGGGCTATGCAAACACAGACTAAGCTTGCATTTTTACACGTCTTTACTTAGTCTGACACTTATTCTTAATTTTTGTTTTTTGGGGCGGAAGGGTTCTTGTTCATTGTTCTCTGTAGAGTGTAGAGTCCTTCCATGAAATCTAACTTGCTTCCATTTATGAATTATAAATTTTGCATGTGTATAATAGGGTAAGATTCTTTAGTTGCAATCTTCACTCTGTTCCGTCACTGGCTTGGTGCCCATCTAATTTGGTGCTACTAAAATGTTTTAGAGTAATAATTATGTTGCTTGTATTCTTATGTTTGTTTTTGTTATGCTATAGTTGGATGTGTTTGCGGTTTATATGACATACTTGTTCATTCATTAGATCTGCTTGTTTATAGATTCTGGTGTAGACCCGGCTGCTGCTGGATTACAGGTTACGTCAGATGGGAAACCAAAAATTCTTGATGTCATTGATTGGTAAATAGAAACTTACTTCATGTTGGATTTTTATCTTATAATTGTTTTGAGTAGTATACTGGTTTTCCAATAAATATATGATACCTTTTCGTTCTTCAGCACTGGGAGTGGAGATGTTGATACCTCAAAGGTGGTGAAGGCTGATGCTGATGGTCGTATTTGTGGGGCATCAGGTTAGTGATAGGGAATACTAAGCGCCTGTAAATAGAAACAATTATGGTGAGACATTTCTTAGTATATTGCAGTAGTTGCTTCATAAAAGAAAACTGCATGCACAGCTTATGATGAGCTAGCTCCTTGTTTAGGGTTGAAGCTTGATCTTTGTTATTATTTTTGAATAGCCTAAAGAAAAATAATGCTATACATATTAGTAAAATTATATTAAAATTTTTCACCAAAAAAAAAAAATTATATTAAACTTAGCCAAAAAATGAAAGAAAAATAATGAATAATTATATATGAGATACCAACCTGAAGAGATAAAAGAACAAAAATTTATAGTTGTCCTTTAAGATAGTTGTGCCTGTCTTTTGACTTTGAGAATTTCGTTACCTCTTTATGCTGGGCTCTATGTTTTCCTGGCCATATGTATCAGTATAAGGTTTTTGGGAGGCCAAAATGATAAAGTTGTGGAGGCCAACTCATATTTTAAAATAAATTACATTTATTTAAACAATAATACTATATATAATTTAAAGTATTTTACTTCTTTAAAAAAATAATGTAAAGGATTTTAACAAGCATTGATGTTGATGTTGGAGGCTATGGCCTCTACATGTGAACTATTGAAGCTTTGCTTTGGTGCTTATTATCAATCTTAAATTTGAAAGGATCAGTGAAGTGACTATTTGGAGGCTTTTCATACTTCTCATTTTAAAATATGAAATGATGGCTGAAAATAAAACTATTACACTGAATAGGGAAATCTAAGAACAAATTGATACCCCTGATCATTTGTGCGTTAAAGAAGTTATTTCTAGTGTTCCTCAATAGACTGACATGTTATGAATACAAGGGCATGATTGGTTTCAATTTTGTTCTATTGTTTTCAAAATCATTTCTGCAATATAAAATTCAAAAACAGTTTTGAAGAACAGAATTAAAATTTGTTAAGACAAATTGTTCTCAAACCCTTTCTTTTAATTACAAAACTGCCATTAATGAGTGTTCCATTTTTTTATTGTTTTCAGAATAATAATTTTAAAATTACAGTTCTTGTTTTCTTTGTTTTAAAAACACCTTCCCTGTTCTATTGTTTTGGAAAATCATCATTCCACATAGTTTAATTATTATTATTTTTTAAAACAAAAAGTGTTTCTGGAAACAGAAACCAAACAGGCCCTTAAGTTTACCTCCTCCAACTATTCCGGTGAAGCATTTCTTTTTTTTTTCCCCCCCCCCCCCCCCCCCCCCCCCATCCCCCAGTATTTTTTTGCGCCTTAGCATGCACATATCTCTTAACTCCAGTGCTTGTTTCTCCTTTGTTTTTCCTTCATTCTTGTTAGTCAAGGGAAATGAGCCATTGAGTTCTTGTGCTTAGATGTTCATAACAAATGTTGTACAGGAGCATCTTTGGTTATCAATACTTCATGGAAAAATCCTTCTGGTGAATGGCATGTGGGTTATAAATTGGTTTATGAGCTCTTTACGGAAGATTTGACTTCTCGGTTGAAGGTAGTGTTTCTGTTTTATGAAATATTTTAGTTTCTATTTAGGCCTCTTACCTCTGGTTAATTGATCTAATTTCCGTTTTCTCCTCCTGAAATGTTGCTTGGCAGAAAGAAAGAAAGAAAAAGTGGGATGAGAAAAACCAGGATGAAGTTGCTAAGGCTGTAAAACAGCTTGATGATTTTGATCAGGTTCATTGGAAAATCTAATTGATTCTTCTTACATATGCTAGAATGGTAGAAACTCAAATTACATTTGATCTACTCATAACTCTTTGGCATCTTGTTTAGTAGGCACCACATATTACAGGGGCAAACCGTTCACGTGTTTTCTTTATGTAAAGAACCTTGGGATACACCACCCCAAAAGCTAGCTCAAAGGGTGGGAGTGCCCAAGGCCTTATAAACTCCACATTAGTTGCACATACAACCAATGTGGGACTATATATCTCAACACTTTATGCTGTTGCATTTCTTTTTATCTTAGTATTTTCTTCCATGTCCTGTTGTATTTGCATGCATCAATTAGTACTGGTCTTGGTAAGAGCAAAAGAAAACTCTCCTCTTCTTTTCATATTCCAGCCTGCTATATTTATATTTTCTTGACGTTCTTTTTGGAAGTACTCATTAAAAGTAGTGCCTCTTATGCCTTATGAACAGAAGAAGAGAAAATAAAATAATTAAAAGATTAAACAGAGCCTATGAATATGCATATAAATTACACTATGAAATGTGCTATTATTTCCTTCCGGATGCTTATTTACCAAGATGGAATTTGTATGATTGATTGTAATTTCTAATCTTATTACCTGCTCAAGTTGCAGATAATACTAGCTATCACCCATCTCTAGATATAATGAGGTTGTTTTGCTACTTATTATATTGTATCTTCTTATTCCATGTAACTCAATACATGATGATGCATTTTCTAGCAACACATCAAAGTGGAGGATGGCAAACATAAAAGGGCTCGTGAAGATCTCCAAAATAGGCTTGATATTCTTAGAAGGCAATCTGAGGTGGGTGCTGAGCACGTCACATTTCTTTGTTGCTCTTTGACTACAGCTTTTCCTGTCCTTTCCAGTCCTTGAAATAGGAAATGAGTAATTTATTTTAATTTCTATTTAGTTATAGTGAAATGGTGATATATATAGAAATATTGTCACTAGGTGAAGTAATGTTGGAAGCCTTTGCAGAAACAATGAAATTCATGTTTCTTCTCTCTTTCTTGAAGACTCAAACTAAAAAGACACATTTATACTTGTGCTTTTGTTCCTACCCAAAATTTTGTCAATTGAAATTTCTTACTTTTAAAAGGAAATGATGTTTTATGTTTTAGAGCTATGATGATAAAGGGCCTGCCGTAGATGCTGTTGTCTGGCATGATGGAGAGGTCTGGAGGGTTGCTCTTGATACACAGAGTCTTGAGGATGATCCAGATTGTGGGAAGCTTGCTTACTTTGTGCCCTTAACTAACTATAGGTACATTTAGTTTCCGGTGTCAATATTTATTCTGTTAATCTTAGTTGATAGCTTTTGTGCAGATATGTCTCATGAAATTGGCAGATATTTGTGTTTTGGGTAACAATTTTCCTACCCCAAACAGCCTTACTTCTCTTGTCACTGCATATAGCGCGATTTAAAAGCCATGATGTCCTTTTGATTCATGACTTGTTTTCTTGAGTTATTCCTTCTTCAACAAAACACGACTGTAAAGGTTGTATATATGAAGATGTATACCATATCTTAGAAATAATTAATTGAAAATGTTATATGAGTTGAATGGTATGGACACTTAAGTAACAATATGACACTTTTATGTTATGTACAAACAGTGTTTTCTTTTTTGGGGTTGTACAATAATATTGAACAGTTTGGATGACATTATGCAAACAGTACTTCTCAATTTATTTGGTTTCTCTACTCTATGGGTTTTTAGATTTCTTACCGGTTTACGTATAACTGAAAAAAAAGTCATATAGGTAACATTATTATTTCCTAGAAAAGGAGCAACCTAGCAATTAAGTAAAAACATCCCAGTGGCTCTACCTATATTATAGTAGAGATGTTTCTGAATTAATTTATTATATTGCCATTGAAGAAATTCATGTGCTTTATTTTGAAGTCATTATCATTTAGTTCTAACTAGAGTAGTATCTATTAAAATCATTAGTGATTTCAATGCTAACAATGATAGCCTCTTCTTTCAGGATTGAGAGGAAGTATGGTGTCTTCAGCAAATTCGATGCTTGTACATTTGTTGTTAATGTCTATAATGATGGGAATGTCTTAAGTATTGTAACAGACTGTTCTCCCCATGCCACCCATGTTGCTGGTATAGCTACTGCTTTCCACCCTAAGGTACTGATGTATAAATTTTATCCAAATAGTGCAATTCTTATGAAGAACAGTATACCTTTTGATATATGCTATGTTGTTAGGAGCCCTTGTTGAATGGAGTTGCACCTGGAGCACAATTAATATCTTGTAAAATTGGGGATTCTCGCTTAGGTTCAATGGAAACTGGAACTGGTTTGATTCGGGCACTGATAGCTGCTGTAGAGGTGCTTCAAATGATTTTTCCTCTTTATATGCGTATCCTGCATATTCCGACAACTGAGATTTGTCTTTGATATTTGTGTGTCTGATGAACTAAGTTGTTATTTAGTGTTTATAACATCTGGCACAAGTAAGACTTTCAGTGATGGCCATTTCACATTTCTTTTTCAGCATAAATGTGATCTTATTAACATGAGTTATGGCGAAGCAACATTACTGCCAGACTATGGACGCTTTGTTGACCTTGTGAATGAAGTATTTTCTTGAACTTTGATCTGGACTGGTAGTTGGGTCTTTTCTTTGTCATTTTCCATTCTCTAAATTCTAGATGTTTCGGATGATTTAATTCTAGGCGGTGAACAAGCATCGTGTGATATTTGTGAGCAGTGCTGGTAATAGTGGGCCAGGATTGAGCACTGTTGGTGCACCAGGTGGTACGTCTTCAAGTATCATAGGTGTTGGTGCTTATGTTTCTCCTGCTATGGCTGCTGGTGCACATTGTGTTGTTGAGCCTCCATCAGAGGGTCTTGAATATACTTGGTATTTGCTTCTCTGGAAACTTTCTATTTGGATGACTTCATATACCCTTCTATATTTGATTTTATTCTTCTGGTTTTGCATCATTATCATTGCATGATTGATGGAAAGAACTTTGCAGGTCTAGCCGAGGACCAACAGCTGATGGAGATCTTGGTGTCTGTGTCAGTGCTCCTGGGGGTGCTGTTGCCCCTGTTCCTACTTGGACTCTTCAACGGCGTATGCTTATGAATGGGACATCAATGGCATCACCATCAGCCTGTGGAGGAACTGCATTAATCATAAGTGCAATGAAGGTTCTTCGATGTGGTTCTGTTGCAGCTTATCTTATTTAGTTGGTATTACTTTGCACATGTATCTATAGTTTTCTGATTTATATGATCTGCATGTAGGCTGAGGGAATTCCTGTGAGTCCATATAGTGTGAGGAAGGCTCTGGAGAATACTTCAGTTTCCATAGGTGATTTACCTGAGGATAAATTATCCACTGGACAAGGACTTATGCAAGTTGACAAGTTAAATAATTTTCCCAGTCTATACTTTCCTGGAATTTTATTAAATGGTAATTTTGCAAGATTTGTATTGACTTAAATCATGTACTTCATGACAGGGCTTTTGAATATATACAGAAGTGTCAAAATATTCCATGTGTTCGGTATCAAATAAACATCCAGCAATCTGGAAAAACAAGTGAGTTTACGTTCTTGCATGGACATTTCTCCTTCCCCTTATATGTAACAATATGAAGGAAAGATATTATCTTTTTGCCTTCCTTTATATTTGTGACTGTAGAAAGTGTAGTGTGTTAGTACTATATGAATATGTTAGATATAAAACCATTTATATGCCTTCAACCAACAACTTAAGCTTTTTAGGTAATTGGTTCTTGATATGGTTTATGAGTAAGTGGTCGAGAGTTTGATCTTTGTTCCTTCATTCTTCTAATAAAGCAAGTTAAATTTTAGCACAAAGTAGCGTGGGCTTTTGCATTGCCTGAGGGGCTCTTGCTTGAGTGGCATGTTAGATATAAAACCATTCATTTGCCTTTACCTAACATGTTAAACTTTTTGGATAATTGGTTCATGACTCTAGATTAAGTTACTTGGGTACAAATACAATGGCTTGCTGGACATTCTGTTATGTATAGTGAATATTTTTGTCCAATAAGAATGTGAATTTGTATATAGGAAAATGAACTTTTCTTGCCTACAGTTGAGTCTTAACTTCCTTGCTCCACTCTAAAATTGGTAATAAAGTTACATTGGAATGCAAAACACATGACAACCTATCTGGCAGGATTAAAAAAGAAAATTCTAATGATGGCCTAAAGAAGTGCTATATATGTTTAAACAATCATGTCTGTATAATGTTGCATGGAAAAAAATTAGTAGTATTGACTTATGAGAAAGTCAATATTTCTTTCATCTTTGAATAATTGCTGCATTGCCCATGGATAAGTAATCTGACTAATCAGATGACTTGATTCACAATCAAGGCTAGAAAAACAATGACATTAAACTAAGAGCATGCATTTGAAACTGGCAAGCTTCATCCTTTTGTATGATTGCTAATGGCAGATCCTTCATCACGGGGCATCTACCTTAGGGAGGCGAGTGCTTGCCGGCAATCTACTGAGGTAAGATGATTCATAAATTTTGCATGTATCACTGCATTGATGATCAAAATATATTTGATCAGGTCTTCAAAACTAGTAAAATGAATTAAAGGTGGAAAACCAGTTACTGTTGACTTGGATCCAATCTTGTTTAACTCTTCTGGATCAATTCAAATGATGAGAAATTAAAGAATTGACAATAACACTCTATTTTTCATTCCTTGCTTAGATTATAATGAAAGAACAAAATTACTGTTCCTAGAAATTCTATTTGGTAAAAAATGGTGAGGAGTTATGTGATGAAATTTGGTAACTCCCTTTGCACATTCGTTCTTGCCGTGGTAGCAAGTATCATATATGTAATATGGATTAGTTCTGCTTCAGTCTCATACTGTGTATGCTTCTATTGAATTAGTAGAGAGAAATAGACAGGAATAACATAAAGGGGGATCCTCTCATATTAAAATTTCATATGATTTGGTCACGTGAAATTTTTGTGTCTATCTTTTACTTCATTAATGATAATTGGATCCCATATATTTAATGCATGCGAAGAGATAGATAGATACAAAAATTTAACATGACCTTGTCATGTGAAGTTTTAATATGAGAGGATCCACTGCCATGAAAGACACATGGACTCTAGCCCACACTTCTAGTTATTTTAGATGGAAGAGTACACAATAGTAGATTGTTTTATCAGACTTCTAATTAATAACAACCTGTCAATTATAGTCAATCACCCAATTAATTTGGATGGCTTATCTCGCAATACATTTTGATCCATATATCAGATTCGCCAATTTTTGTAAGTGCCTTCTATTGTTGCTTCTATTTTACCAAAATTATTCATATACTAATTTTTTTATCAGCTGCCAGCAAATTTTAGTGTGAGCCCGTAGTAATTTTTCAATTGGAATTTCCCCCCCAACTTATGGTTGCACTTGTTGACAGTGGATAGTGCAAGTTAATCCAAAATTTCATGAAGATGCCAGCAACTTCGAGGAATTGGTTCCATTTGAGGAGTGCATTGAGTTACGTTCTACTGCTAAGACTGTTGTGAAGTTCCCTGACTATCTCCTGCTCACCCATAATGGTCGGACCTTCAAGTTAGTCTGCTTTTCTTACCCATTATCTTTTCAGTCTTAGCATATATTGCCATAAGTTCGCATTAAATGTGTTGCTAAAATAGTATTTTCCCTTACATAACTTTTTTGTAATAAACTGAAATTACTGCATACTTGATTATTATTACTTTAGTATTAATTTATGTTAGATGTATGGGCATGTTTCCATTAGTCTTATTGTTTAGTTCTGCATCTTTGGCTTTGTGTTATTATTTAATATTATTTTGTGCAGTGTCTGAACAAGACACGAGCTTCAATCTTTGCCTTTGGATTTTTCTCTTTCTGTTAATAATTCAAAAGAGTTATTTTGATGCACTAGAAGTTATCCATCATGGAATACTTACCATGTGGCATGTGCACGGCTTCTGTGTTTGCCTGGATAATGCCAATCCTTCCTTCTCGAGTCAAACATTTCCATTGCTTATCACTTTGGAGGAAATTTGTGAAGCAATCTTGTTTCATGTTAATATAATTTTGTATTTTAATTCTTCAACTGTCATTAGGTCATGTAAAGTATTTTGTTCCCAGTGTTAGAAAATAGGCAGGCATAGACAGTTTCGAAGAAAACAAGCCGGTATACTATGTACAGGTTCATAAATAAGCACTTCTATATGCAAAATTGAGAAAATAAAAATAGAATTGTTAACCATGCTCAAAGAATAGCTAATAGTTGAACAAACATATATTAACCATAAATTCTGACCTCGGATCTCCTCTAAAAGGGAAGTTGTTCACTGGGACTTTCTAAATTGGCATTCCCCCTATAGATCAGAGTTCCTCATTGGAAAGATGGGAAATCTCTTAAGATGATTGTGTTAGGGCCTGCTGCACAATCAATCTCTATCTAACCTTTTCATGGTGAAATTTTGCATATCTAGTAAGTAATTTTGAAGAAGACACGTTGCAATCTAATTTGTCTAAATTCTAAGTAACTCTTTCTGATGCCTTACACAGTAATTGATTTTTGTTTTATTTTTTTATCCATGTTTACTGATGGAATATAATTTTATTGCTGTTGGGTTATCTGTAGACAAACACCGAACATATAAATAATATGTTTAGCCCACATTTTTGCATCCTAGGAATTCATTTACTGAACTTAAGAAACTATTGTAGTATTATATTACAAAACGTTTAGTTACAGAGATGCTGATCCATCCATATACACTTATAAGCACTGCATGCTTTTTCCTGAGGTAATAATTCTATTTTAATGTCTTGGGCTTCTGAAATTTTTTTCCTACTATCTTCTTCATTCTTTAATGGCCACATCTTGAAGCCGTTATACTGAGATGTATTTTTTCCATCAACAGATATGGGGTCTGTTTGAATTTCGTTTTGTTTTCCAGTTCTTCAAAACTGTTCTGCAAATAAATTTTGAAAAAAGAGAAAGGAAAAAACTCATTTGAATATAGTTGGATCTTAAGTTCTCAAAGAGTTGGATTTATTTACAAAAAGTGCCATTAATGAACCTTCCTAATTACAAGATTGCCACCGTGAAACAATTTAAAATTGAAAAAAATTGGATTTATTTACGAAAAAGCCATTAATGGATCTTCATATTTATAAAACTGCCACTGCAAAAACAATAAAAATCATAAAACAATTTTTGAGAACATCTCTAAGTTTTCAAATTTTGGTTTTAAAAATTAAAAACAGTTATTGTTTTGGGAATTATTTTTACAAAACAACAGTTTGCAAACAATATTTTTTTTTTTGGTTCTAGAATCTAAAAGACTGTTTTTAAAAATAGAAATCAAATAGTCCCTATGTTTCTTTTGTTCGCTATTCTTTTTGTTTTCCACTGAGTTTCTGTTGAATGATGTTAATGTGTAGTTTTGTTTCCTTAAAGGCTTACAAGTTGTTTTGTTTCACTTTTAGTGTAGTTTCGGATTCTTCCAATCTATCTGATGATTTTCATTATCAATTATTTTTTTATTTCAATTGAGTTTCTGTTGAGTGATGTTAATGTGTAGCTTTATTTTCTTAAAGACTTACAAGTTGTTTTCCTTTAATTTCAGTGTAGTTGTGGATCCTTCCAGTCTATGTGATGGTCTTCATTATTATGAGGTCTATGGTATAGACTGCAAAGCTCCTTGGCGTGGACCGCTTTTCAGAATTCCAATTACCATAACAAAGGCCAAGACTGTAATTAATCAGCCTCCACAAGTTTCATTTACAAAGATGTTATTCCAGCCAGGTGTGCAATAGTTAATTAAGTTACTTGATATTTAGAGAGTAAACTAGATACTATGAAATTGTGTTTATGTAGCAGTCCATACACTGTGTCTATATAATAGTTTTGGTGTTAACTAATTACGATGATTCTATCCTAGAAATATATAATTGTAATTGATTATTACAATATACCTAAGATGTTCTAACACTCCTCCACGTGCTAAGTTTGTCACATATATAGTTGACTCGAGGACCTCTAAGAGCCTTAAAGAAAAGGTCTACAAGTTGATCATTGGAGTGTACAAATGCCGTTGTGATCTCCTTGGACTGAATTTTTCAATTAATCTTAGTGTGTGTAGTCCTTCAATGGAAGACAATATTTGAAGATACATGTGGTACATCCTGATTGTCACACATAAGTTTCATTGGTTATGGTTCGCAAATGTTCAATTCTTTGAGCAATTGTTATAACCAAATGAGTTCACAAGTCTTAGTTCCTATTGCTTGATACTTAGCTTCTACTCTTGATTTGACAATCACATTTTGCTTCTTGCTTTTCCTCGACACTAGGTTTCCTTCAAAAAGGACACAATATCATGAAGTAGAACCTGCCCAGCATGTGTGTAACCACAAATTTTCACATGTCCCTTATCTTCAAATAACAGTGTTAGAGAATAATATAAACCATTAAAAAGCCCCTCACCCACCAGCTTCAACTTTTGGGTTGAATTGGTTCTTTACATGGTATCAGAGCCTTGGTGTCCCAGGTTCGATTCTCGCCACCTTCGTTTTCTTTGTGAATTTTTTTAGCACAGGTAGGCTGGGCCTGATGCATCATCCACTTTTTAAGCCCAATGGACTGGACTCTCTTGTGAGGGGACGTGTTAGAGATATATAAAACCATTAATGTAGCCTCACCTAATAACTTATGCTTTTGGGTTGAGTTGGTTCCTTATATAGTATCAGAGTTTCGGTGTCACGCTTTCGATTCTCACCTCCCCTTACTTTCTCTCGTGGAATTTCTTAGCACAGATAGGTGGGCATGTGCATTGTCCACTCTTCAAGCTCAGTTAGAGAATAATATAAAGAGGGCGTGTTAAAGAATAATATAAACCATTAAAAAGCCCCTCATCCACCAGCTTAAGTTTTTGGGTTGAATTGGTTCTTTACAAATAGTAAGTCTCTCCTTGGTGTTTCTTTGATGTATCAAGTATGTCTAACAACAACATGCCAATCATGGTCACATGGAACTCATAGCAAAGGAAATATATGGTTTGTTAATGTGAGGTAAGTTAATTTCGCAATTAGTCTTCAATAATGACTATGATTGAAATAGCGCCGCTTTAGCACGCTATACCGCTTCAGTTGCATGTTGCGGCACCCAACCGCTATTTTCGCACCGCGACGCGACAGTTTCCGGTAGCGGTCAGTAGCGGCCGGTTGCGGCTGTGGCGGACGAAAGCTCTTGCATAGCGCCGCTACAGGAAATTGAAGAGAAGTTACAGACATTCAGGGAGAAAAAAAAATGTAAAACGCACGGGTGGCAGCATTTTGTAAATTTAAGTATCATTTAAGGGAATAATAGGAAAAGGCCAGAATAAGTGAGGGATAAAATAGATATTTTAGTTGAAAAGCCAGCGATTTTTTGGGTAATGTGTCCGTTGCGGTGCTTGGTGGACAAAATTTAAGAATGCTACTAAATACATAATTAAAAAAAGAAAAGAAATAATGCTAAGAAGTCAAGAGAAAAAGCTGTAGGTGATGCTGCAGGCTGCAGCTACGATTCAGATTCTTGGAAACTGAGTTTTGACAGCTCCTTATCCTAGTTCACTGCATCATTACCCCTATTCTCCTCTTTCCTATTTTTATTTATAATCATAATAACAATAATTTCAAGTCCCATTGTTTTTCTATCCACCAATTCACATTTTGATCAAATATATTTTATTTTTAATAATCAAGATTTATATTATATACTTTAAATAAATTATAATTTGCATGATCTTATAATGTAATATAAAAATAATTTGTTACCATAATATATACATAATATAAAATATAATTTATATTTTATATTAAAATAGAAAATTACAAAATTATTATTGTTCATTTATCCATTAATATTTAGAATTCTCTCACATAAAATAAATCATATTAAATGATATATGAGATAATTGATCTTTTGAAGTAATAAGAATGACCTTAAAAAAAATGTGTTTGCCTATATTGTTATTAATTTAGTTACTTTATGTTCCTTGAATCCTTGTTTTGAATGTGTAGTATTATATTTTCCATTCCCCATCTCCTATTTTGGGTGATTTCTTTTCTTATAGAATTAATATAGTATTTATATATGTGATATAATTTATTATAAGTAAATATGGACTTCACAGTAGCGGCTTTACCGCTACCCGCTATACCGCTATAGCGTTTTGGGGGTCGGCCGCTACTGACCGCTACCCGCTATTTAAAACTATGAATAATGACTTGGATTTGATAACAAATCCTCTTGTCTTGGTAGAAGTTTGGATTCGTATCAATGGGTTCACACCCTAGCATGCCAGTTCCTTCTCAAAATAGAATAAAAAAAGAAATTTGATGGAGAAAGCTGGTCATAACTAAGAAAAGAGTAAAGTGGATGAGGATCATGAATGGATAATTTACCTTTTCTAAAAGCAATTGATGGACTGTCAACGCTGGAGCCATGGTAGAGGGAACGGTTGGGGAAGGAATCGAGTGATCAGCAGCATTCTCTAACATATGACCGGCATTGATGGACGATTGAGGTCGATGCTGATAAGTTATGAGAAGACAAGATGGATGCGGGATAGACTTAGGACTATAGTCACTATAAGAAGCCGAAGAAGCAACATAGAAAGATATAAGGATAGTATCAACCTGAGACACTTGTGTTTGTGAAGGATAATATTTTTTCCAAAATTGGTGACGTCAACAAACATGACATGTCGATTGAGATTGAAAGACTAATAACAATACCCTTTTTGAAGACGAAAATATTCAAGGAACAAACACCTGAAGGCTTTTGCATTGATTTTGTCCTTTCGTGGAGTAAGATTATAAATAAGACAGGTTTAACCAAAAACATGAGGAGGCACTTGGTAAACAAGATCATTGGGAAGTAATGTAGTGCGAGGAAAGTTGTTATCTTACATAGAGGAGGGTATGCCATTTATTAGATGTAAATATTTACTATTATGTTTACTGAAAATAAAATAAAATATTTACCATTATATTTTCAAATTGAAAATCTCTTATACACTCCAGTGAGATTTATTCAGTATCCATTTTTAATTTTTATTATATCGTTTTGGTAAAACATCGATCAATTTTTTCATGATATGTAATGAAATTTCAAATATTATAAATGTCGGAGCGTGTGAGAGTGTCGGGGAGTGTCAGACACTTCACTTTAGGTTTTTTGAAGTGTCGGTGCTACATAGGCCACAACTAACTATTTTGGTGCCATTAGCAAGGGTAATTGTAGGAATGTTATCAGAGTAAGGAAATCAGAGAAAATCTTTATTGCTACATAGATGATTGAGAGATGCAAGCCACGAGTTTATCTCTTTGCTAAACAAAAATGGTCACACTAATAGTAGATGATGCTGTCTAAGTTGGAGGAAAGTTAGCAGCTGATCCGGATCTATAATTAGCTGATCCAATCAATCTCTGAGACGTAATGGACGGGACATCGATATTGGTGAGTACTATGGAATTCTTGTCCCCTGAACCCAGGGAAAGAATCTCCTAAACATTGGAACTGTCCCCCGTTGCAATAACTCAAAAGGGGTTCAGCAAATGGGAAAAGAACTGTTGGTAGGATAATTGCTGGCAAGATCTGGACAACACTAAAACTATTGTTCAACAAACACCAAAAGAGTGGGACCCACATCCTGAAACGTCCTAAGATTGTTGAGGTAGGAGAATGAAAGGCTTGTGCATAGATTTTGGACAGATCTATGCAAGAATGACGCTGGAAAAGCAAGTGATGCGCCCTCATGCTCTGGCACATGGAGAAGCAAATGCTGATGGCCATTGAGTATTGGGATAACTCGGACAATAGCTTCTAATTCTGTGGTTGAGAAGTTGGTTGGAAAAGTTTTGCGATAGTCGAAAAGATGAACGATTTTGAATGTATGCCAGAATAAAGCGCGACAGAGTGGGCTTGCTGGTACTGAGGTGCTATGAAGGGGTGGAGACAATTCTAAGACGGTATATGAGACAAATGTCGACCACAACCTCTATTGCGTGAGACAAGATTGTGGTCTCCCATTGTTGTGGGTCATATATTTGAGAATATTGGATAAAAACGGAGTTGCGAAACACACGATAAATGAGAGAGAGGCTAGAAGTCATGCAAACTGAGTACCTACTGCCGGAGGAGGGCTGATCTGAGCAGTAAAGGTCACTTGGGTGACCTGGCTTGTGGTTGATTGGGGAATGGAGGTGCATCCATGCCTGCCATGCGCGCATGTAGAGGAGTTTGTCCGCACGAATTGGAGAATGGCATAGATCAGGTGATAGCGACCCTAAACTGTGATCTTCCGATGAGAAAACTCACACGAAAATTTGCTTGTGACAGCGACATTGTTGGTTATAGGTGCGACGGTCCTTGGAACAAGGTGGCAGGAGGGATATGCGGCCTAAAAGGGGTTTGCCAGAGGATGCATGATAAGGAAGAGAAGAAGTTGTTGCCAGTAGGAAGCGCAATGGTAAGGGTGAGCAACCGCTTCATAGTGGGCACAATGGAATTAGGGTTTTGTAGAAGCATGGTTTCCTAGAACACAGAGCTTTGGTACCAACTTGAAGTTGAAGAATTGTGTCAAGTTTGACCACACAAGGGTTATATTTATAATAATAAGATACATGGTTTGGGCCTTGTTTACATGGGACAAACTAACACAACTTAAAATATACTTTTTAACAGTATACATGAGATATCACCTATGATATTCTAACGAAGTTAATCTCTATGTTTCTTTCTGCTGGTGTCTTACCTATGGTGTTCTAACAAAGTTTATCTCTATGCTTCTTTCTGCTGGTGTCCTACTAAGATTTAAATCGAGGATCCACACGTAATGCATTCCAACCAAAACATTTGAGCTATTGCCCTGGGCCCTTTTTCCCCCCTAATATCACAATTCTGGTGTAGTTTTCTGGTATTTAGTCCTAAAATCAATTCTTACTGTGTGAGTGAGAGAGAGAGAATTATGATGGGGATGCTAAGAAATTTAGTAGTCTATCCATATACATATATATTATTCATGTTAGGGTGAGTGCAAGTATCATACACATTAGCGCATTCCATATCCTAATCCTTGCCCAAATAGGCAAGCACAGATACAATACACTGTCTAACACATTTAGTTATTTGATTTATATTTGTTGCATCATTAGGCCATATAGAAAGGAGATATATAGAAGTGCCACACGGTGCATCTTGGGTTGAAGCAACAATGAAAACATCAGGTTTTGACACAGCTCGAAAATTTTTTGTGGACGCTGTTCAGGTACAACTTGCTGCTTGAAACTTTGTCCAATTATGAGTTGTCCTTTTGACATGTTTTCTATGTCCAGATATGCCCATTGCAAAGACCTTTGAAATGGGAGAAAGTGGAAACGTTTGCTTCACCTGGTGCCAAAAGCTTTGCCTTTAGCGTAGTGAGTGGTCAGACATTGGAACTAGTCATTGCTCAGTTTTGGTCAAGTGGCATAGGGAGTCATGAGACTGCCAGTGTGGATTTTGAGGTAACAGAATTCCTATTTATAAGATAAATTTGTTTTCTCCTCTTGGATATTTGGATAGATTTTGCTGCTTTTTTTAATAAAGTGAAAAATATTCTAGTTTATAAATTGCAAGGCACATGATGATTGTTCCTATATCTTTTAGTAGTTGATCTTGTTGATGTATCTCAATTCCTTTATATTTCTTTGGCTTGCTTGTGTTGGTGGATAATGGTTGATAATTTGCTATTTTTCATTATACAACACTTCAGTGAGCTTAGACAACAAATAATGAAAAGATTGAACAGAGAAGGCCGTAGTTAAGTCTAAAAAGGAATAAACAAATTGTTTTGTCCTTCAGCATGGCTTAGTATGTTTATGCTTGTTCTTTCATATGTGTAAAGAACCATTTGAATTCAAAAGCTTACACTGTTACTTAAAGGCGACAATAATGATTTTATATTATGTTTTTCTAACACGTCCCCTCAAGATCTTCTTGGGCTTAAAGGGTGGACATGCACAGGCCCCACATACCTATGTTGAAAAACTCTGCAATATGTAGTTATTTATTAATAAAATGGGGAAGTGAGGATCAAATTCGTAACTAGGGTTGGCAAAAATGAGCCAACCCGTCGGGTTGGCTCGAAACCCGCCAAAAATGAGCCGGGTTGGGTTGGCAAGAATGAGCTACCAATCCAAAACAACCCGGCTCGTTTCAACCCGTGAAAAAAAGAGCCAACCCGCGGGTCAAACGAGCCAGCTCGCGGGCTAAGTTTTTTTTTTTTTTTTTTAAAATAAAAAATATAATATACAAAAATGGACAAAACTCACATATGTTGTCATCATTTTTCTTCCTTCTCTAAACCTAAGTCCCTGCCATTTTTATATTGTTAGGCTGTGTTCATGGTTGTCAAACTCGAGATTCTATGCAAACTCGGAAAGGTGAACCAAAATCGTAAATCGCAGAATCGTAACACGGATTGTAAACTCGTAACACAAGATACAAATTATATTTATATATATTTATATGCATATAAAGTAATATAAGCAAATTTAATTCAACCAACCAGCAAAATAATGTCATACAAATGTCATAAAATAATTCAACCAACCAACAAAAATTAAGAGAACAAAAAAAAGTAAT
Organism: Gastrolobium villosum; assembly: GCA_032173675.1. Classification (NCBI taxonomy): domain Eukaryota; kingdom Viridiplantae; phylum Streptophyta; class Magnoliopsida; order Fabales; family Fabaceae; genus Gastrolobium; species Gastrolobium villosum. The sequence continues at coordinate 19,754 of JAVKPL010013456.1, read as the reverse complement.
TTGAATTATCAAATAAATTTTTATTTGGATTAATTTAATTTTTCCTTATGAATGTAAAATAAAACAGAGGCAAACATGAGTAAAAAAAATAGTAATTTGATTTATCAAATAAATCTGATTTTATTTATGATTTATCATTCTATGAAGTATTAATTTGGTTTGGCAAACAGAGGCAAAAAATATTATTTTGCTTTATAAATGATTTTTTAATTTTTTTTGTAAAATCAAAGAGAGGCAAAACTATTAATTTGCTTTATTAAATAATTTTTTTTGTAAAATCAATCAGACTAAAGAGGCAAAACTCTGATTTTTTAAAATAAAAATGATTTTTTTATCTCATATTTATAAACGACAAAGAGGCTAAAAGATAAACCAAACCGAACGAAAAAGATAAACCAAACGAAACAACAAGCGGCCAAGGAAAAAAAACGAAACAGAGGCTAGAAGAAGAGGCTAGAAGAAGAAGAAGAAGCACTAACCTTTGGCAGCGAAGCACGACGGCGAAGAAGAAGCAGAAGCACGATGGAGATGGTGGAGAAGCTACGAACGGAAAAGGGCAAGAGTGCACGACGACCCAGTAGCACGGAGGGACAATCGGAGAAGATGATGGTTTGAGGGGTCTTCGCGAGTGATGGTCTTTGCGAGTGATTTAGGGTTTTTTTCTTCTAAAAAAAACCCATTTATATGATGGTTTTTTGGGTCAAAATTCGGGTTAAAGGGCCAATTTTTTTTCTGGTTTAAGCGTCGAACTCGTGCGATTGAACGAGTTTGTCAAAAAACTCGTCGCTTCTATCATTTGACTCTCAAAAGCGAGTTTGAGCAGAAACGGGATCGTTCAGGGGTTGTTGAAGCGTAAAATCGTGCGTTTTTGCGAGTAAACTCGCGAGTTTGACAACCATGGCTGTGTTGGCTCTGTTTGGTTCAAATATCTTACCCACTTGGTAGTAAGTGGTTCTGATTGTTTCTTGATGTTGATGCAAATTTGTTGTGAAGAAAATTCGAAATTAAAATATTTTTCTTTCATTTCTTATTTTGTAACCCTTTGTTTTACCTAATGGAAATCACATAGCTGGTGCATTAATAGTTCAGGGTCATTTAAATAGGTTGAAAACGAGCCAACCTGCGAGCAATTTTTGAGCCAACCCGCGAGCCAATTTTCGAGCCAACCCGCGAGCGATTTTTTCAAGCCAACACACGAGGCATATTTTTGAGCCAACCCGCGAAACAACCCTAACCCGACTCGGGTCGGGTTGGATTGGGTTTTCTGGTTCTTTTTTTTTTTTCGAGCCATCCCTAATCCGACTCTTTTTTTCGGGTTGAAAGCGGGTTGGGTCGGGTCGGGCCGAGTTGGCCCGTTTTGCCAACCCTATTCGTAACTACTTGGTCACTGAGGGTTTGTTAGCTTGTAAAGAATCAATTTAGGTTAAAGGATTAAATTGTTATGTGAAGGCCACATTAATGGTTTTATATTATCTCTCTAATAATATGATTGCATCCTCTGAATAAAGCATGATATGATTCTTGTTTGTGTATGATATTATTATTTTTATTTTTTTTGCATGTGTGAGCTTTGTTGACAAGCGAGGATGTGATGTGATCATTCTTATTGAAGATAAAGTCTTGCTATTTACATATGTTATGGAACCAACTCTACTAAAAATTGGATTTGTTTGGTTAAAGTGCATGAATGGTTTTATATTACATCTCTAATATACTCTTCACATGAGAGTCCTTTGGCCTTGAACCGTGACCTATGCACAATTCATTTTGAAGTTTAATTCTTTTGTGAGAAAAATGGAGGTGGTCAGGATTGAATTTTAGGCTATTCGGTCATAGAGGTTTTGATTGATACCATATTATGAATCGACTCCCCCCAAAACTTAAGTTGTTAGGTTAAAACACATAAATTGTTTTATATTATATATTTAACAAGTAAAAATTCTAGGTTGTATTTCATGGTATAAAAGTCAATCAAGAAGAAGTAATGCTAGATGGTAGTGAAGCACCAGTCAGAATTGATGCTGAAACACTACTGGTATCTGAGGAACTTGCACCCGTGGCAATTCTAAACAAGGTTATCTTTTTAAAGCTTGTTTCTTTTTCCTTTTTGTTCTACTCTGTTATGCTTGTATAGGGGATACCAATGCGGTTAATCTGTTTTCGATGTATATTAAAATTGCAGATTAGGGTCCCATATCGACCAGTAGATTCTAAGATTTGTGCACTTTCAACAGATCGTGACAAACTTCCCTCTGGAAAGCAGACACTGGCTATGACTTTGACGTGAGTTATAAAATTCCATTACTGTGTCATTGTCTGCGAATCATTTAGATGGCCTTTTCTCAGTATTCTGATTTTGCAGCTACAAGGTCAAATTGGAAAGTGGAGCTCAAGTTAAACCTCAAATACCATTGCTAAATGGCCGGATATATGACACAAAATTTGAGTCTCAATTTTATATGATTTCTGACTCAAATAAGGTATATTAATATTGAGTTGTTAGTTTTCTTCTGGAGATGTGTGGAATAGTTTTAATTTTTTTTTAATCAATGGTAGGAATAATAAGTTGCATGTAACTTGCGTCGTATTTAGACATGCTGATTTTTATTTTGTTTATTATGCCAAATTACCGTTTGATGAATTGTAATACCCTGTTAGTAAGGAACCACAAGTTGTGGGGTATATAACCCCTATTGGGTGATATAATGTGCGTGTTAGTGTATAATAGATATGGCTGAGTTCTATTTTCCAAATGTTTTTCATATAATGGCGGTGTTTATTGGTGGAACCCAACATCTTTTTTATTTTGGTAACTCTTTATTTGCTTCATATAATTTATCTCTCTTTTTCTTTTTCACTGTTCTGATTATAGCGCATATATTCAAGTGGAGATGTCTATCCAAGCTCTTCAAATCTTCCCAAGGGAGAATATGTTTTACAGCTATATTTGAGGTACATTACTCTTTTTGACCATATATTCTGGATGAGTGCCCATAGTAGTTTGTTCCCTGTGGATCTTGCTGTAGATCTGATGACAGTTATCAACTTACTATGAATTTGTATATTTTGAAATTATAGGTAGTAATTGAACACTAGTAGTGGACTAGTATTGTTTAGAGGACTTGGGAAGCTTGATTTAGTTATTAATACTTGCAATAAGAAAGCTGGCATTTGTATTTCAAGTGGAGTAATTAAGTTCATATAAGATTCATATGTAAAGGTGTGTTTGTCCTGTACATTCATAATAATTTATTGTTTCAGGCATGACAATGTACAGATTTTGGAAAAGATGAGGCATTTGGTGTTATTCATTGAACGAAATTTGGAAGAGAAGGTAGTTCATCGTATCAATTTTATGTTTTTCACAAGTGTTCAATTGCTGCTGAAGTCTATAAGAGCTTTTCTATTATGGTCCAAGGTTTCTGAATTAGTATTATATGAGTATATGACTCTTGATAAAGTTGGGGTCGCCTTATGTCATATTAAGGGGAGAGTTTATTGGAAATATGACTAGATATTGTTTTTACTAGAGCTGTCAAAACGGGCCACCCCGGCCCGTTAGGCCCTAGCCCACGCGGGCCAGGGCCAAAAAGCCCCCAGGGCCAAACAGCCCACATATTAACCAGCCCGCACGGGCCAAAAATTCATATAACCCAACGGGTTAGGGCCAGCCCACGGGCCAATGATCTGGCCAACACTTTGAAGAGACTTCAAATCATCTTCTGTTTTATTGAACTCTTTCTTCGAAGCTCGCAAATTCTCTCTCACTGCAATCTGCGTTTTAAACCCAAACTCATTCAAAACCATAACAAAAACCCTAATCAATCCGAATAATCGAACAAAACCTCGACAAGCAGTGAAATTGAAATCAAGAAGCGAATTCTGGGCGTTAATAGTATTACAATGCATGAAAATATTAAGCAGAGATTAAGATTAAGAGACGAACCAGATCGTACTCTGGATTCCAATTCCTTGTGTTTAATTTTCTTGAATGCTTGTGATTTGTGCACACAATGTGAACTTTGTTCTACATGCATATGAAATTATTTTGGCTGTGTTCATATGGAGAACTAACTAATCTTTGTACTGGCAATGTTTTAGACTTTCATTTTGGCTAATTATCAAGAATATAAGCATAGTGTTCGAGTTAAACAAGCCTATTGTGCCTGCACAATAAATATGTTTTGCTTTGTTGCTGTGATCCACGGATAGACTAGGCAATTATAGAAGTAACACAGTTGGAATTTGATACGGGCCTGCAGGCTAAGGTATACACCCGAAGGAGGAATAGGGCCCCAGCCCAAGCCCATACCATGGGGGAAGAGAGTTTGTTAGCTGGGGAAGAATCTAGTGTGGTCGCGGAACAGAAAGCGGTTAGGGAAGGAGAGAGAAAGTAATATAAGGACGGTGGCGTGTGCTGCATGGAGCATCTTGGATCATCTTATGGCTGGACCTGGGAGAGACTAGAGCCTCTCTATATGCTCTAGAATTATCTTTTGCATTCCTGTCTTTATCTTACAGTCATGTTTGTCAATTCCCTGTAATTAGGATTTCTTTCCTTGCAAATGTAATTGAGAGTAATACTGACCTGAGTTGCTTAAATAGAATCTGAGTTTCGTTAGTGTTTCTGGAAATTTGCTTGTCTCTATCAATTGGTATCAGAGCTCCGATCTCGGGGCTCTGTGAATGGTATCCACGCGCGCGATGGAGAACCGATGGGAAACTATGGAAGAAAGGATGAGAAATCAGGAGGCGAGTCAGAACGAAGTGTTGCATCGGTTGCATACGGCGGAAAGAGGCCAAACCGAGGTATTACGTCAGCTGGGAGAGATAAACAGAAGAATGGCCAATATCGGAAATAGATCACCACGTCGCGAATCACACGATGGTGGCACGAATTCTGAGGGATCTGTGGAACGTCATCGTTCAGGTAGAGGAGAACGAGTTCCACGACGTCTGGAGGTTCCGGTATTTTCAGGGGAAGATGCATATGGATGGCTGAATCGAGTGGAAAGATATTTTGCGGTCCATGGAGTAACGGAGGAAGAAAAACTTGCCACGGTTTTGGTTGTCCTGGAGGGGGAAGCGTTGAATTGGTACCAGTGGTGGGATATTAACACCAACAACCCGGACTGGGGAATGTTCCGACGGGAGATCTTGAGTAGGTTTCAACCAGAAGCCTTGGAAAATCCTTACCGTTCGTTGTACACCCTCAAACAGACCGGAACGGTCGCGGAATTCCGAACCGAGTTTGAGAAGGTAGTTGGGGCTTTAAGATTCGAGGATGAAGACCTGTTGAAAGGAGCATGGCTCAACGGGGTGAAGGACAGTATAAGAGAAGAACTCTTGATGAATCCCACGCTGCGGCTAGCGGACATGGTGAAAATGACGTTGAAGATAGAACGGAGGAATCTGGCGTGGATGGAAGAAGGGGTGATTTCGGCTGGAACGGTGTCGTTTGGGGCTAGAAGCGGAAATAATCGAAGGTATGGAATGGGCTCTAATGAAAGTCCGGCCCAATAATTATGCTAATGGGCCTACGACAAACAGAGGGGCCCAAATGCCCAACTCTTATTTGGGGAACCCTAATTCCCAAAACATTGAAGGACATAAGGGAGCGGCGGCTTCGAAGGGTTCGTCCTCTGCGACAGGTGTGGGCAATCCGACGATGACGGAGAGCCAGGGCAGCAGCAACAGACGGTTGTCGCAAACCGAGCTCCACGAACGCCAGAGAAAGGGATTGTGTTTCAAATGCAACGAGCGATGGAACCCTACCCATCGTTGTAGAATCAAGGAACTACAGATCCTGTTGGTCGAGGAGGAGTGCGAGGACGAGGAGGGGGCTGGAGAGGCGGTGGGGCAAACGGAAGAGTCTGCCGGAGAAGAGGTCGCTTTCCATTTGTCCATGCAAGCACTGATGGGGCTCTCTTCAAACCAAGCTATGAGGATGCAGGGGACGATCAACAGTCAACCCGTGGTGGTGCTCGTTGATAGTGGAGCTTCCACAAACTTTGTCGCTCAACACCAGGTTCAGAAATTAGGGTTGGCCATGGAAACCACGAAGGGGTTCAACGTTCAGGTTGGGGATGGTCACCGAGTTTATTGTCATCAGGTGTGCAAAAAGGTAGGGGTACTTCTACAGGGAGTGGAAATAGTCCAGGATTTTTATGTGTTTGAGCTGGCAGGGATTGACTTGGTGCTAGGTTGGGACTGGTTAGCTGGATTGGGAGAAATTCGGGCAAACTTCAAACATCGAACATTGACTTTCGGAGCATCCGGTCGAGAAGTTACCTTGAGGGGGGAACCAGCTTTGGTTAGAGAGGAGGCCTCGTTTCATTCTCTTATGAAGGCTCTAAAAGACGAGGGTGAGGGGTACTTGGTTACCCTAGATCTCACTGAGTACCATTCAGCTCAGGATTGGCCAGAATTACAGAAGTTGCTTGCCAGATATGAGGAAGTTTTTCAGGAACCAAAGGGGCTACCTCCGAGGCGTTTCCAGGACCATGCAATAACGCTAAAAGCGGGAAGTGAGGTTCCGGTTTGCCGTCCTTTCGGGTACTCTCATCATCAAAAAAATGAGATATAAAAAATAGTGGCTGAACTCTTAGACAATGGCATGATCCGGCAGAGCATTAGCCCTTATGCCAGCCCGGTGATTTTGATAAAAAAAAAAGATGGAAGTTGGAGGGTATGTGTAGACTATCGTGCCCTCAATCGCATGATAATACCGGATAAATTTCCGATGCCAGTAATTGAGGAGCTGCTGGATGAGATTGGTGAGTCCAAGATTTTTTCTAAGTTGGATCTCAAGTCCGGCTATCATCAAATCCGCATGAGGGAGGAGGACATCCCCAAGACAGCTTTTCAAACGCATGAGGGGCACTATGAGTATTTGGTAATGCCTTTTGGGCTTACCAATGCCCCTTCTTCGTTTCAATCTTTGATGAATGAGGTACTCAAACCGTTCCTTCGTAAGTTTGTCTTGGTTTTTCTGGATGACATTCTAGTTTTTAGTTCGGAGAGGACACTACATCTGGAACACTTGCAACAAGTGTTGGATGCGTTACAAGCTTATCAACTCAAGGCAAACAAGAAGAAATGCAGTTTTGGGTTGGATAAGGTGGAATATTTGGGGCACATAATTACTTCAGAGGGTGTTATGGCCGATCCCAAAAAGGTGTTAGCAATGGTGAATTGGCCTGTTCCTTCCACAATCAAAGGCCTGCGGGGTTTTCTTGGTCTCACAGGTTACTATAGGAAGTTTGTCAAGGATTACGGGAAGGTAGCAAAACCATTAACCGAGTTATTGAAAAAGAATAAATTCAAGTGGAGTGCAGAGGCTCAGTTAGCTTTCGAACAGCTAAAAGGTATTATGAGTACGGTTCCAGTCCTTGCTGTCCCAAATTTTGACAAACCATTCTTAGTGGTAACGGATGCGTCGGGCCGAGGCATTGGTGCGGCTTTAATGCAAGAGGGCAGACCCGTGGCCTACATCAGCCAAGGTTTTTCTCCTAGAGCCATGGGTAAATCGGTTTACGAAAAGGAGTTGATGGCTATTGTTTTTGCCGTTCGTAAGTGGCGTCAGTATCTCATGGGACGTCATTTTGTCATCAAAACCGATCAGAAGAGTTTACAGTTCCTTACCAATCAGCAAATGTTAAATGAGGAACAGCAAAGGTGGTGCTCTAAGTTATTTGGTTTCGATTTCGAGATACAATATCAACCGGGTAAAGAGAATGTAGTAGCGGATGCCTTGTCCCGGCAGATGTCTTTTATGGCCCTGTCTTCAAACCAGCCAGCTTACCTAGCCGAATTGGAACAAGAAGTTCAGGCCGATCCTCAACTGAGAGGCATCACTCAAGATTTATTGTTGGATTCCACTTCTCATCCGGGGTTCACACTACAAGGTGGAACGTTACTTTTTAAAGGTCGGTTGGTTATTTCCAAGGGGTCAAAACGGATCCCTGACATCCTTCGGGAGTTCCATGACTCGTGTATTGGCGGGCATTCAGGCTATTTTCGCACATTCAAGAGGATCGAGGGGGTGGTTTACTGGCAAGGCATGCGCAAGGAGATTCAAAGGTATGTGGCTGCTTGCTCAATCTGCCAACAAAACAAGGTACAAACCTTGTCCCCTGCTGGTCTTTTACAACCCTTGCCTATCCCTTCTACTGTATGGGCAGACATTTCCATGGATTTTGTAGGAGGTTTGCCCAAGTCTATGGGTAAAGATACTATCTTTGTGGTGGTAGATAGGCTGTCCAAATATGCACACTTTCTTCCACTTACACATCCGTTTTCTGCGGTTGATGTGGCTGGGGTGTTTGTTAAGGAAATCGTTAAATTACACGGTTTCCCTCAATCTATCGTCTCCGACAGAGACAAAGTGTTTTTGAGTACTTTCTGGGCCGCTTTGTTTAAGAGTACCGGCACTCAGTTGAAGTATAGTACAGCTTATCATCCTCAGTCCAATGGGCAAACTGAGGTAGTTAATAGAGGTTTGGAAACCTATCTGCGGTGTTTATGCAGTCCTAAACCCCAGACTTGGATGAAATGGTTGCATTGGGCGGAATTTTGGTATAACACTTCTTACAAGGACCTTACGGGCATGACCCCTTTCCGGGCTTTATATGGCTGTGAACCTCCTCATTTGGTACGCATGGGTAATTCCTCATCCTTGGTCGAGGCAGTGGATAGCTGGTTGGCTGAACGGGATGCTGTCCTTGATGAATTGAAACAGAATTTGGTTACTACACAAAATAGGATGAAAGCCCAGGCTGACAAGCGTCGAAGGGATGCAAGTTTTGAGGTGGGGGAGGCTGTTTATCTTCGTTTCCAACCTTACCGTTTGAGATCTTTGGCCCGCAGGATCAATGAAAAGTTAAGCCCGAGGTTTTATGGCCCTTTTCCGGTGTTAGAACGGGTGGGGGCTACGGCTTATAAACTGGACCTGCCGTCCTCTTCGCGCATTCATCCGGTTTTGCATGTGTCTTTGTTAAAAAAGGCGATTACTGTTCCGGAACTGGCTCAACCGCTTCCACCTCAACTGACAGCTGAGTGGGAGTTACAAGTGGAGCCAGAGGAGGTGCTACAATGGCGTCGTTTGTCACAGGGTCCCTTGGAGGTCCTTATTAAATGGCAGCACCTTCCTTCTTTTGAAAATACTTGGGAACTTGCTAGTACCATGAAACGTCAATTTCCCCACTTTGACCTTGAGGACAAGGTCCTTAAATTGGGGGGGAGTATTGATACGGGCCTGCAGGCTAAGGTATACACCCGAAGGAGGAATAGGGCCCCAGCCCAAGCCCATACCATGGGGGAAGAGAGTTTGTTAGCTGGGGAAGAATCTAGTGTGGTCGCGGAACAGAAAGCGGTTAGGGAAGGAGAGAGAAAGTAATATAAGGAGGGTGGCGTGTGCTGCATGGAGCATCTTGGATCATCTTATGGCTGGACCTGGGAGAGACTAGAGCCTCTCTATATGCTCTAGAATTATCTTTTGCATTCCTGTCTTTATCTTACAGTCATGTTTGTCAATTCCCTGTAATTAGGATTTCTTTCCTTGCAAATGTAATTGAGAGTAATACTGACCTGAGTTGCTTAAATAGAATCTGAGTTTCGTTAGTGTTTCTGGAAATTTGCTTGTCTCTATCAGAATTCTTCATTTTGTTTCGTAATTGTAAGTGCCATTGTATTTTGAATGGCGACCATGTCTTGGGAGCAATTTTTAGTACAAGGGAAGAACTGAAATCAGCAAAGTTATGAGGGAGGCATCACGGTAGAGGGCCAAGCCTCCAAGGAGAGCCATGCTGCTCAATTTCCACAATATAAAATCTGATTTAAATGAAATACATGTGGCCCTTGGGCCAACCCCAACCTAGCCCTCAAAATGAGAGGGCTTCAATGGGTTAGGATAAAAGTGGCCCTTTAGTAAAGAGGGCTAAATTTAACAGGGCTATTTGTGGGGCCTAATGGGCTGGCCCTAGGGCTAAGGGCCTTTTTGACAGCTCTAGTTTTTACTAGCATGTTACAATTAGGTGGGGATGGCTAAATTGATCTGATGATGCCATAGGCTTAGATGTGCTCAAATTGGTGAAAATTTGCCAGGAATTCTAAGTATTGTTATCTCCCATTAATTTATTCTTATGCTTGAAAATAATTTGTAATTCTGAGTTAGACATGCCTCCATCCAATAATGCTCCCTACCTGTATAGGGTAAAAATCTAATACATTAGTAATTTCAGATTATACGCATTCTTTCTTTTTTATTATTTAATTATTATTTATGATTTTGTCTTTGTTTCCAGGATGTCATCCAGTTAAGCTTTTTCTCTCAACCTGATGGCCCACTGCTGGGAAATGGTTCTTTCAAATCCTCTTTGTTACTTCCAGGGTACGTGATTGGGTTTCTAGTCCAAACTTCTTTAAATTTTAAATTTCTTCTTGTGATGTGGTGATGATTTTTGCTTATTGATAGTATGAAAGAAGGAATATATTTGGGTCCACCAACAAAAGAAAAGCTTCCAAAGGTACATGTTTCTCCAATGTTAACCTTTTAGATATTGACAGTGATAGGAAGTAACAACTTTTATGATATTTCTGCAGAATTCTCCACAAGGATCTGTATTGTTAGGGGCAATTTCATATGGGAAGCTGTCATCTGCTGATCAAGGGGAGAATAAAAATCCAGAAAAGCACCCTGCATCATATCGGATTTCATACATAGTTCCCCCTAATAAGGTATGCTTTATAATTGCACACCCCATGATTGTAAGTGCTAGTTTGAACAAGCACCACGCTGTGCTGTAGTTGAATCTACTACCACATGATATATGATCTAAGTTAATGTCTAAGTTATATTTGTCTTCTGTTGAAAGATTGATGAGGACAAGGAAAAAGGTACTTGCTTATCTTCCAAGAAGACTGTTTCTGAACGTTTAAAAGAAGAGGTATGTGGGTCATACTTCAGAAAAGAGCTCTGTTTTGATTTTAATTTTATTCTATTTCAATTATGGTTGAATATGTTCTCATTTTGCATCTATTCTTTTCCTTAAAGCTATTGCGTTGTTATCCATGTTTTGAAGTGTCATATACTTCAAAAATTGCATCACTTGAAATGTTGATAAAATGGCAGTGAACGAGGTGATTCAAGGTTAATTATCTTCAGTTGAAATTCACTAGTACACGTTATACTGAATTCGTTTTATCAATGAAGTCAACTACGTTTCTGGATTCAGCTCAATGGCATTATATAGAACATTTTCTAGACGTTGATTCTGTTATTTATATCCTGTATTCTAGCATCATCCATGATCTTAAACATTAAATTATAAATTGGATATGTACCCCCAAAAGAAAAATGTTTGATGATTTAAATAAAGGAGGACAAATGTTGGCTATAATGAGTGGATGATGTGTACATTATTTGTTCTTTTTTGGTAAAGTGACGTGTGCATTTTTATGTCTTTAACAGTTAAGCGAGCATGTATGTATGGCATACAAATTATGAAATGAACTATTGTAATATCTTGTGGACTTTTTTGTTTTTTGTTTTTTTGGGTAAACATATCTTATGGACTTTAATTCTGCCTTGACTTGGCTATCGTAATGTAGATTCTATTCTATAGATTTCAGATTGCTTATCTTCTGTCTTACTGGTACTTTTGTTTTGGCTTGACTTATCCATCAGGTAAGAGATGCAAAAGTAAAAGTTCTGGGAAGCCTAAAACAAGAAACTGATGAAGAGCTCTTGGAGTGGAAAGAGCTATCTGCATCGCTTAAAGTCAGTAAAGAAAATTTAATCTGGATATCTTTAGTCTTAAATTCTAATTCTAAGTAGTATCTTTTCTTCTGCAAGACTATTTATCTTTTACTTTTAGTGTTTGTTAAATTGTATTTGGCTGTATATTTTCTGATGAATGTATTCAGTTGTCTATATAGTACATAAATATGCTGTGATTATATAGTACATAAATATGCTATGTTTCCTTTGCAGTCAGAATATCCAAAGTACACTCCATTGCTTGCGAGGATTTTGGAAGGTATAGTTTCTAGGAATAATATCAAAGACAAAATCTCTCATGATAAAGAGGTACGTTTTGTCAGAAGCAAAAGTTCAATATTAATTTTGGCACTTTTTCTCCCCACCCTCCCCCTCCTCTTTTATGCCCTCATCTCTCTGATTTTCCTTCCTTTTGACCATGTTTTGATTTGTACACCTTTTTGACTACTGGAATGCTATTAAGCTGGTCTCTGGAGTTTTTGGGTTTCATTGTTCTATTGGATCCTGATTTTTTTTTTTTTAATTTTTTTTTTAATTATCAAAAAATTTAGTCAACAGTTTCCTATATTTTGGATATATTCTCATCTTATGGAATATTAGAAGACTATGAACTAATACTTTAGAATTAATTTGGGAGGATGATCCACATGACGGGAACTTTTGATCCAACGATAGTTTATCCTATTGACATTTGAACTGGAATGTATTTGACTATGGATATGATGATTACTTTTAACAGGTGATTGATGCAGCAAATGAGGTGATTGACAGTATTGACAGGGAAGAGTTAGCAAAATTTTTTGCACTAAAAGAAGATCCAGAAAATGAGGAAGCAGAGGTTCTTAATCTTGTCCCCAATAACTGTAGTTATTCCTATCAACCAGTTCTGAAATGGTTACTAAAGAAATATAAGATATAGATAAATCTTGTTGCTATAGGGAAGCAACTACAGACCTAAATGAGCTTAATTTCATCCTATCAATTAGAGACTAATCTCTGCTAATTAGTGTTAAAGTCAGTTGACCTACAGCTACTTATTTAGCATCTGCTGTAACTAACAAATAGCATGTGCTAAATCTAACGGTTACCATTAGGTATCAGGTAAAATGCAAGACTGGTGAGAACAAAGATTGGTTGTTCGTGATTTATGAAATTATATGCATGAATACATCTACCATACTCGTATTGTCTTGTTCTTGTTTTATGAAATTATAAGCATCAATGCATCTACCATACTCATATTGTCTTGTTCTTATTTTATGAAATTATATGCATTATTGGTTACATTGATCTTTATTTAGTATTTGGGAATTTTCAATTAGGTTCCTACATTTTAAAAGTTTAAATTTGGTCTCTAAAACCTATTGATGAAGAACGATTTAAGGACCCATTTAAAAATTTGTTAAACTATAGTGATCCAATTACAAATTTTAAAATATCGGGACCTACTCGGAAGTTCCCAATAGTATAGGAACGTAACTGAAAATTCTCAAATAGATAGGGTCCTATATATTAATTTAACCTTTTAACAATCGTTTTAATGTAAAAATTGTGTGAAAATGATTAGTGTAAACATTTTTATACACTACCCTAATCAACATATCAAATGTTAACTCAATTTTTCTTCGCAAAATTATTACAGAAGTATTCTATGTTAAATGAATTTTATACTACTTTCACAATGCATTACTTGAGAAGAAATCTCAAGAGACTTTTGCCTCAGCATACTGATATTTATATACATGAAAGGATAAATGCAACTTATATTTACAAGAATAATAAGGAATTGCACTATTTTCTTAGATGCTGGTGTCCCCATGCTTCATAATTCTGTTGTTTACAAAGCTATAAAAGTTACTGTTATCATTTCTAACAGCGGTTATTTGCAATTTGTTGGCATTTAATGACCTTTCAATCATACTGTAGAATATCAGGAAAAAGATGGAGTCAACCCGCGACCAGTTAGCAGAGGCACTGTACCAAAAGGGGCTTGCACTGGCAGAGATTGAGTCTTTAAAGGTTAGGGCTTTTATTATTTTTCTGATTATGTTGTTTAAAGCAATTATTGAACACTTTCAACTATTACAATATGAATACATGCTAAACAAAGTGAAAGAGCCATGCAAATGATACTGCACAAGTCTGTTTCATTATCGTTGTTAAATAACGAGAGAGAAGAGAGGAACATTGAAATAAAACTGTGTATTGATATGATGAAGAATGTACAATATATAGACATACTAATGGGCTAAGCCCAGACCTAATACAAACCCTAATGAAATAAGGAAAACCCTAATGAAATAAGGAAAATACTAATTACAGATATACAAAAGATATATTTCTAACACTCCCCCTCAAGCTGGAGCGTATATGTCATATGCACCAAGCTTGTTAGATATAAACTCTATTCGAGGACCTCTCAAAGACTTTGTAAATATATCTGCTAATTGCTCATTAGAGGGTACAAAACTAGTTTTAATTTCACTAGCAAGAACCTTTTCTCGAACAAAGTGATAATCTATTTCTATATGCTTGGTTCTTTCATGAAATATTGGATTTGATGAAATGTGCAGAGATGCTTGATTATCACAAATGAGAGTTGCCTGTTTAGTGTCTCCAAATTTAAGCTCTCTGAGAAGCTGTTTAAGCCAGATGAGCTTGCAAGTAGTGGTCGCTATGGCACGGTATTCTGCTTCAGCACTTGATCTGGCAACTACATTTTGTTTCTTATTTTTCCAGGAAATCAAGTTGCCTCCAGCAAAGACACAATACCCAGAAGTAGATCTCCTATCAGCTGGACAACCAGCCCAATCAGCATCACAGTACCCAACAACTTTATCATGACCTTTATCTTCATATTCAAGGCCTTTTCCTGGAGATGCCTTGATATATTTGAAAATACGAATGACTGCATTCCAATGTTCTTGACATGGAGGATTAAGAAATTGACTGACAACACTAACTGCAAATGAAATATCAGGTTGAGTGACTGTGAGGTAGTTCAATTTTCCAACCAATCTTCTATACTGCTCAGGATCTGGAAAGGGTTCCCCCTGATTTGTTAGAAGCTTGATACTTGGATCCATAGGAGTATCAACAGACTTCGAATTTAACAAAGCAGTTTTTTCAAGAATATCCTGAGCATATTTCCTCTGAGATATCACAACGCCATCTTTAGATTGAGCCACCTCGATTTCCAAGAAATATCGAAGTTTACCAAGATCCTTAGTCTGAAAATGATGACATAAGTGTTGTTTCAATTGAGTGATTCCATGCCTATCACTACCCGTGATGACAATATCATCTACATATACCACCAGGTAAATAGATCCAGAAGCTGAATGACGATAAAAGAGAGAATGATCAGCTTCACTCCGAGTCATGCCAAATTGTTGAACAACACTGCTAAATTTACCAAATCAAGCTCTTGGAGATTGCTTGAGACCATATATAGACTTATGAAGATGACATACAAGACCTGACTCCCCCTGAGGAACAAATCCAGGAGGTTGCTCCATATAAATTTCCTCCTCAAGATCACAATGGAGAAAAGCATTCTTGATATCAAGTTGGTAGAGAGGCCAATGGCGAATAGCAGCTATGGCAATAAAGAGGCGAACAGTAGACATTTTCGCCACAGGAGAAAAAGTATCAATAAAATCCAATCCAAACACTTGAGTGAAACCCTTCGCCACCAAGCGAGCTTTAAGACGATCCACTTGACCATCTGGTCCAACCTTAACAGCATAAATCCATCTGCAACCAACCACAGATGGAAGAGGAACCAGATCCCATGTTCCATTATGATGAAGAGCACTTATTTCATCAATCATAGCTTTGATACCACTTGATGAGAATCTTGGGATACACCACCCCAAAAGTTAACTCAAAGGGTGGGAGTGCCCAAGGCCTTATAAACCCCACATTAGTTGCTCATACAATCAATGTGGGACTATATATCTCAACACGCCCCCTCGCACAAGAGCCCAATGGGCTTTAAGGGTGGACAATGCACAGGCCCGCCTACCTATGCGAAGAAAGAAATTCTACCGGAAAGAAAGTGGGGGGCGGCGAGGTTTAAACTCGGAACACGAGGCTCTGATACCATGTTAAATAACGAGAGAGAAGAGAGGAACATTGAAATAAAATTGTGTGTATTGATATGATGAAGAATGTACAATATATAGACATACTAAAGGCTAAGCCCAGAACTAATACAAATCCTAATGAAATAAGGAAAACCCTAATGAAATAAGGAAAATACTAATTACAGATATACAAAAGATATATTTCTAACAATCGTGTTACGTTAATAGAGGACTTGTTTTATCCTAGCAGCTGTTTAAAGCAGTAGAGCTTGAAATTATTAAAAATAGCTCCAAAAGTAGGAAATATCCCTGTAAATTGGGGTCAAAATTAATTATTTTCTTCTTGAGAGCAAACCACAGGTAGCAAACCACAGGTATCATGTTGTAAACAATCTGTTGTCAAACTATATTGTTGTGATTATGATCGTTAGCGATATTGTTGTCTGGATGTATGTTGTAGATATAAATGTCAACAGATTTTCACTTATAATCTCCTATGGTTAGTTTGAGTTGAGTCATATGCATTATTCGAGGAAAAAGTCTCTGCGACCCTCCTTAAATAAGTCAAATTTCAATCATGATAGTGATAACATTTAATTATTTTTTTATCAAATAAAAGTTGGCAGACTTGACTTGGTGTATATTGTCAAAGGAGGTAGATAAGTCGTCGGCATTGGCTGCAACAGAAGGTGCAAAAAAGGACGTGGGCAATGAGCAGTCTTCAGAGGATGGCAGTCACCAAGACTTGTTTGAAGAGAACTTTAAGGAGCTGAAGAAATGGGTTGATGTGAAGTCACCTAAATATGGAATCCTCTTGGTGACACGTGAGAGGCGTTCTCAAAGGCTTGGGACAGCGTTGAAGGTATTATATTTTGCTAGTCTTGTATTGGTTACTGCATGGATGATAAATCACCAATTTATGAATTACTAACAGTATCTCGAGACATTAGTGCCTACTCGAGTACGTAGATTCGTAGTTTTCTTTTCTCCTTATTGAGATTTATTTGTAAGTAGTGGTCATTGTGGAATAAATCTTTGGTGCTACTGTTGTACCTAGATTCAGTACATTCCATTAATGAGAGTATTACACATCAGAGGAGAGAGAAAAAAATTGGCAGAAAAAAAGAAAATTTTGGCTGACATGTTATATTTTTATTGGTGGGATGCACTGAATCTTCGGTACAACAGTAGTACCAAAGATTTATTCGTCATTGTGGTGAAGGCATGGCACTGCTTCACAGCTCATTGGCCCAGTTGTAATTGAACCAATTGTAATTAAATATATTTTATTTTAATATATTCAATATAAACTAACATACAGATAAAGTAATATGAGGCAATATTCAAAACGAGGTATTTAATCTTGAAGTCTTTTTTTTTTCGTTTTAAAAAGACACTCCAAACCAGGTTGACTGGTTTTCCACTGGCTCTTTGAACAGCCAGTTTTATGGGTTGTATGGATAAGATAGATACTAGTTTTCTGCTTGAATCGGCCTTTCTGGTCTGATTTTTCGTATCATTCATATTATAACCTGTATGATTAATGGATAAAAGTTGTGGTCAGATAGATCATTAAATTCAGGTTATCTATAATCATGAAGCAACTCTGTTCTTTTCTGTCTTCCATGCAAGTGTATTGTTTTTGGGATGATCATAGTTGATGGGAAAGGGACTTCGGCTGGATAAATTACTAACCGTATCTGATCCTTTTCTGCCCTTGATTCAGGTACTGTGTGACATAGTCCAAGATGATGCGGAGCCTGCCAAGAAGAAGTTCTATGAACTAAAGCTCTCTTTGCTTGATGAGATTGGATGGACACATATAGCTACATATGAGAGACAGTGGATGCTTGTGCGTTTCCCTCCAAGCTTGCCCCTTTTCTAGGGCCTCCCCAACGAGAGTATGTTGTTGGGAAGCAAAGTAAGGACTTGGGTGCAATGTCCTTTTCCTCAATAAGTTGTATTTGTGGGGACAATTCATGAAACCGAGACCTTTTTATGTATGGCCTATCCTTTCCTTTTTCCACACATCTTGGCCTGGCCATCGGTCATGGTGTGGAAACTTTGCCATTCAGGTGTATTGCTAATTCTTCAGTGTGGCTGCCATGTCAAGGGGTTGCCAAACCCCTTTACATTAATATAATTATTACAGAATAAATAATATAGTTTTCACTTGTCTTTTTTCAAAATAGTTGTCTCCAAGGTAATTCTGAGAATCACGGAAGGAGCTTATTTTGATCTTCTATCCTTTGTTGGGATTAATGACCAAGTCCTTGCTATGCAGAAGAAAGCAAATGGAGATGAACTGCTTTTATTAACCATAAACAGAAACTGCTTGAGCGAACTCTGTTTTCACATTTCAGAATTGATGCTAAAACAAGAAAAAAAAAAGAACAGTATGGAAAATTTCCGAGGACTGATTATGTGTAAGCCCCTTCAGGCCCTTGCCCCTTAGAATTGAATCATTTATTTTTCAAAAAATGTTCTGCTAGGGTTAGGGTTAGGGATTTCCGATGATTCCTGCCACTGCCGGCCGCTCGCGATCAACTGAAGAGGAGGATAATATCCAAAGAAGTGTGAAAAAGAGTAAGGGAGGAGATGATAATTTCACCAGTGAGCAAACCATGACTCCGCGTGAAGAAGAATGGATGAAGGACAACATGTCCTTCAAGGAAATGTTAATGCGCCACAATGGAGAGTGGGAGGATCGAATTGAAGAGATCAATGCAGAGGATAAGGAGACTCAGTCAGAAGACGTAGTCATCGAAGATCAACCCGAATCGCCAGAAGTGATTACGGAAGAAGATGGGGAAGGCAGAGTGAATTTTAAGTTGTCAGATTCATTTAAGAAGAAAGCATGGCAACACTGGCACCAGTCCTTCTTCGTGAAATTGATGGGGAAAAAGGTCTCTCTAGCATTTATGAAAAAGAAAATGGAGAACCTGTGGGCACGACAAGGTAAGATCTTTGTAACTGATCTCGAAAATGACTATTTTTTAGTTCGTTTTTCTGATAAAAAAGACATGGATTTCGCCCTCACAGCTGGGCATTGGATCATTTTTGATCATTATCTAGCCATTAGGTCATGGGAACCTGATTTCCATCCCTATCAGGCATCTATTACTCGTATTATGGCTTGGGTGCGGTTGCCTGAATTTCCAATAAAATATGTTCCCACCTCTTTAATTAAGTGCATTAGGTCATGGGAACCTGATTTCCATCCCTATCAGGCATCTATTACTCGTATTATGGCTTGGGTGCGGTTGCCTGAATTTCCAATAGAATATGTTCCCACCTCTTTAATTAAGTGTATTGGGAATTGGCTTGGAAAATTTGTGAGAATTGATGCTGCTACTACTTCAT
Source organism: Gastrolobium villosum (assembly GCA_032173675.1). Classification (NCBI taxonomy): domain Eukaryota; kingdom Viridiplantae; phylum Streptophyta; class Magnoliopsida; order Fabales; family Fabaceae; genus Gastrolobium; species Gastrolobium villosum. Next base: position 524 of record JAVKPL010013456.1, on the reverse strand, counting down.
TAGCTCGAGGTCGTTTTGCAAGAATGTGTGTGGAGTTAGATCTCACGAAATCTTTGCAAGTGGAATATAAAGTTGAAGGTAGGCTGAAAAAGGTAGAGTATGAGGGGTTGCATCTTATTTGCTATGGTTGTGGAATGTATGGTCACAGGTTGGAAAATTGTCCGAATAGAATATGTGGAGTAACTGATAAGGAGAATTCTAAAGTGGAAAAGGACATAAATACTCATGAAATTAGTATGGAAGATGGTAAAGATGTGGCTGAGGAAAAATCCAAATTTGGTCCTTGGATGCAGGTTTCGCGAGGTAGGAGAAATGAGGATACAGGAAAATAGATCAGAAGTAAAACAAGGGAAAGGGATACAAACACACTTGAAAATGAGAAACTCTTTTATGAATTTGAAAAATCAAAATGTGCAGGAGAGAAACAGAATGATACAGGGAGGGTCAATAGTAATGGGAACCTTTTCCAGAGAGGTCCCTTCAATCCAAAGATAAGAAGGTTCGGCTGCTGCAGTTGAGATGGT